>JASDQU011400578.1:71999-83071 GCA_032191745.1 Picea mariana | reverse complement strand
CAAATTAATAACGTATATTGTAAATGCAATGTATGGTCATAGTCCAATTGTTTTAATATGTAAACATTGCATATAAAAAATAATAAAATAAATGCATCATCGGTTGCAGACGAACATGGACAGTCATGGGGACTAAGTTTCCATAACAGATGGGGTACAAGGGGAAATTATATATGCCTATTAAACCCAATCCACCTTTCTCATTATTTTTGTATGAACCTTCTAGTTTTCCTTTTTGAGTATTTTAAATCCAAATCATTGAATAGATGTGAGGGGTTGGTGGGAAAATTCACCTCACAAAATTATTGAAATCATGGGCCTAATTAAAATCAACTTTAGGAAATGTGAGATTCAACATGCATGGGAGAAAAGGAAAATTCGAGCGGGGAGAGAAGAATTTTTTTAAAATTGGGTAGAAGAGAGGAAAAGTGTGTGGAGTGTTGGGAGATAGAAAGAATCCATAGTGGGGAAGTGACTACAACTTCTTGGAGCCGATAATTGCATGAAGAAGTGTATTGTTAGGCCTATGAGTAATTTTCTTCTAGGAAATTACCCAAGAGCAACTGAGTTATTTGTTGATATTTTTGCTTATTGTAGTTGTAAATTCCCAAAGTCCCTAGAAGAGAGATTTCCTGGCCAACTTGTGATAGAGCCCTGGAGTGAAGTGGCATAACCTAAAGGACAACATGGAAAATAAGGGGATCTAATTCCTTGGGTTGTGCAAGTTGAGGGGAAAGAGAGTGAGTGGATTGGAATATCTATAGGAATTATCTTACTATGAGGCTACAGTATCCATCCTTAGGAACCACCTTCTTCTTGTGGATTCATAGCCCCATCTTGGGGGTGACTAGATGTTGAGGTAACTACGCAACAAGTCTATGGTTGGGTGGAACGTCCATCCTCTATAGCTAGTTGTGTATTTTATACAAAGATAAGTGTTCTTATCTCTGCTCACTATTTTTATTTATGGCTTTTCATTGTTATGCATTTTACTTTGTTCTAAATATTTAGATGTTGTTGTATGCACAAAAAAACAAAATTGCATTCACATTTAAAAAAAACTTGTTAGTTTACTAAACATTTTATTAGTCTACATGCATTTATATTAAATGGGTATTAGAGATCTATTGGGTTCAGTAGCGGATATTTTGAATGGAATATGATAGTGAGTTGGAAAAACAGTTACCCAGTAGTACATATGGGCTCAATATTCGACGAAATATTCTAGTGATAAGGATAAAATTAATCGTACTATCATAAATTACTACATAATTATTAAAATTTTAATCATCTTTTCTGGGCGCCCTGATGTGCGTCATACTTTTGACAAACTTCTAGTTCCATCGATATTTCAATGCTCTTTCATCGATCTAGTGACGAACTTTCATCGATCTGGAGATAAAAAAATTATATCTAGAGATGAACTTTAGTCGATAAAGTGGCAAACTTGCATCGGTATTGTGCCTCACCTAGAAAATGCTAAATACACGTTTGAAAACGGTTTAACAGTAATTAACTTGGTCAATGTTGACGTATTCAATATTCGTCGGAAGTTCGATGGAGGTGAGGGATTTCGACTATTTTTTTGTAGGTGTGACAATTATAAAATATTTTTTATGTTCATTGTTCGATGCATGAAATAATAGTCTTTTTTCTATGTGCTAGTTATTTTAGATCCAATTCTTGATTTGCATAGCTCGGATTTTGTACTTTGAAGGTTAGAAATTTTTAATATTTCTTTATCTCCTTTTAAATACCCACATTGGATGCCTAACCTTTAGACCCTCTTTTATTTGGGGACACAAATTGTTTCCTAGAAAATATGTATGTACATGTCTACTCAATTCGATTTAATGACTATACAATTTGTCTTGGTCTAGTTCTCTTTTATTGTTTGATTTTCTTACTTGCTTATAGTGAAGTTTTGAAGATTATTTGGTAAAAATGTATGGTTTTGATTTCTGGAGTAATAGTTGGCAATTTTAATAAACCTTTAATAAATTTATGACGGCAATGGATTAATTATCTAGTACATATGGGGTCAATATTCGATGACATTTGTACCATAAGAATATATTCATATATTGTATACTTGTATTGCTTCAGTGGATTTTGTTGTAATAGGAAATCCCAATGCCAAAAATTATAGATGAAGAAAATGAAAAGACGCTTGCTAGGTTAAGGGCGGCATTGGAGTCACAGGGTGATGGGAAATGTTATCACCCTTGCAATCAATGTGGGGGATTTAATAGAAGAAGACTTGTAAGAAAAATAGTTGAAAAACATTGATGGAGGTATGGTCATATTAAATGGGTGTATACATATCGTCCCATGGTAAGTTATTAATTATATGTCTTTGTATTGAGTGTATTTATAATTTTTTCTTTCTTTTTAATATTTATTATATACACTAACTTTATTGATTGTTTGTGAATATAAAGATAAATCCTCCTAGGTGTGTGGCATAGCATAATGTGCCTAGTGCTCGTCCCTATGTTTTTTTTGGAACGGAAAAAGTTTTGCGAGAAAGTGCAACAGTCCAATGAAAGATTAGAAGTGTTAGAGAATAGCTATGATAAGTGGAAAGCCAACTGCAAGTGTGCCAGCAGTGAAAACAAAGCATGTGTCGGTTGGACGAACAAGTGGAAAGAGCTATAAGCTTCAAGGGCATGCAAGGAGAAAGAGGGAAAAGCAATGGAAGTGGAATCAAGAAGTAAAGAAATTCCCGGGGGAAAACTAGAAATATGGGAATATGTAATTGGAAAGGGTTGGTTGGATATTAGTCATATTGTGCATTGTTAGACTGTTGTTGCTAGTATTATTGTTGTTTCCCTTTGTTATCAAGCTATCACCATTGTTGTTATTGTATATGGTGGGATAAGCTACTATAATGGGTTTTGTGTAAATAATTGTGCTTGCACAATAGTAATATAGTGTGTAGAGGGTATTGGATTGTGTAGAGTGATGCATAAACTATGATAGAAGTATATGTTAGAATATAATGGATGTGCTCATTTAATCATAAACAAAATCACTATCATCACCCAACCATAGGCCGAATCCACCCCCGAGCACCTTAACCTTGACAGAGAATCATTCCGGAAGAAAACCCTAGGCTAGATAGCCAAACAAGATAGCACACCTCTCTCTCCAAGGATAGCACACAAAAAAAGAGCCGATCAGAGAGTCCAAACCATAACCAAGAGATAGTCCAAGCCAAAAGAAAAATCTTCTAGCTGCAGCAGGTGCAACGGCAGCTCTCCTCCAGACCTGCGTACAAACTGGCCAACTGTAGTGTGCACAAGTGTTGCTTCTGCAGTTCTGAGAATGCATGCCAGAATGAAGACTGGCCTCCTGTATTTATACTAAAACTGGTAGACTTCCTGGGCCGACTTCTCATTCTGGGTGTCTATTTACTTAGTATATGATATTTCCTTTAGCCGACTTCTTCTCTTGGAGGCTAATAACCTAATACAAATTATCTTCTTGAGCCAACTTGTGTTCTAGGGTTATTAGCCAACTAATTAGGGTTTCTTCTCTCTTCCCAGAATATTATATTCTCGTCAGGTTTACACGTGGAGGTAAATACCTCCCGCAACTACCATAATATCAACACTCCCTCCTAGCTTGGGAGGTATTTGAAGGTAATTGTCTTGATCACAAACATACCATTCACCCGATAGCATCAACATAGTCATATAGACTATCTCATGACTAGATCATGAGCACCATCATCACTATCAGTTTCATCAGTTGCATCATCTCTCGAAACCATACTCCATATGAGTAATCAGACATGATGTTGGATAAGTCACTCACTCCACAGAGTGACATAAGAGCCATTCTTCTAATTTGGACATATGTCCTAGAAGAATAAATGTCTTGGACCATTTTCTGTCTGGGAAATCTTTGTCCATTGATCATCCATATAGTTGGTTTCCAACATTACTGATAGTCTTCAAGGCAATTGGAACAATGTCATGCAATATAACACAACTGTGTCTATCCATAGTAGTACACAACTACAATCTAGTGGTACACTACCACACCAACTAGCACACAAATACTTGATCAAGGACATATAGTCACAATCAGTGGAACACATCCACCACAATAGTATACATCTACTATCCAGAGACATACAGTCTCCATAACAGTCATATCATCAACCTGCACAAAAAACATTGTTATGATATAAACTGAATCATCTGGGCTATTCTTCCACTCACATATGTGAGATCTGGAAGAGCATCTGCCCTTAGAAAGTAAAACATCAATGATGATCTATCTACACTATTCTTCTCAATCAAGGAAGAATAATTGTCCTGATTTCTAAGCATGGACCATTCACCTATCCGGCCATTCCTCCATCATTAAACAAAGTGCAACATGGAGAGAATGAATCTACCCGAGGGAATGCCTATCCCTGATTGTTGGACCTGGACCATTCACCTATCTGGGACATTCCTCCAACACTAAAAAAAGTGAAACCTGGAGAGAATGAATATGCCCTAGGGAATGATTGTCCAGACCATTTACAAAGGAAATGATTGTCCTGCACCAACCTCCAAAACGGACCATTCTTTGAAACTGCTCACAATTGTGAGCTTCAAAATAATGATTGTCCGGCGAGGCGGACCAGCCTTCTTGACCACTACTAAGAGTGACCGTCAAGAAGAGAGACTATCCTAGACCATTCCCAATGTTAACCACAAGGGGAATCGATGTCTATGGTACATCAACAATCCATCGAACCATTTTCATTACGAAAATGACCGTTCGATCTGGACCATTTTCCGAACTAGAAAATGTCTGTCCGTCAAAAATCTCAAACCACTTTCCGAACTAGAAAGGAAATTCTCATCTTGGACCATTTTTCATACTGAAAAATCACTGTCCATAAGTCAATAACACACCAGTGCTCCCTCCCAGCTTGGGATTCATCTCTTCCTTTTTTCAATAAGGAAGTCATCTCCACGAGCTCCATCTTGAGTACCCAAACTCTTTCATATTGGATAGAGGCTTTACCAAATTGTATGCTTATCTCCTCATTTGTGGAGATATATATTGGAGAACCACTTTATCTTTTTTGGACTTCATCACAGAGAATGTAATGCTTGATCTCAATGTACTTCGGTCTTTCTAGAACACTGGTTTTTCTTTGACGGTTTCATATGGCTCTAATCATTACAGTATGTTAGCACATAAACTTGTCAAAGTCTTGTGATTTGTGGTTTCTACCAAGGTCTGTAAGTTTTTCCTATTTCTCCTCCTTTTGTAGACCCGGTCGAAAATTTTCCTCTCGGCTTGTATTTTTTCGTTGTTTGTCTTCTCCTGTTTGATAGAACTGTTTTTCCTTAGCAACTTTCCTGAGAAATATCGTCCCTAAGCATTTTTGTTTTCCTTAAAATCGAGCACTTCTCTCTTTACCTCTTTCATTGATCCTTTTTCTTTCGTGAGCCTTTAGCCAGTCGTCCAAGTAATTGTTCACAGGCCGCGATCGTGAGCACCAAGTGCAGCACTTAGAGAGATCAAATATGGATTCAAATCAAGTGAGTGAGCAAATCCAGCTTTCAGTGGTGGATATCTATCATATAAATAGGATCAACGACCATCAGGTGATCGGGACCATATAATTGCACGAATAATAGCATTGGGCAGAGTTGTGAAATCATGATGTCATCCTAGCCGTCAATCCTAGGAAGAACACGTGGTGCAGGATCAACATTTTGAAAGACCTATTTTTCCTTAGCATCTTGCCTGAGAAATATCGGCCCTAAGAATTTTTTTTTTCCTTAAAATCGAGCACTTCTCTCTTTACCTTTGTCATTGATCCTTTTTCTTTCCTGAGCCTTTAGCCAGTCGTCCAAGTAATTGTTCACAGGCCATGGTCGTGAGCACCAAGTGCATCACTTAGAGCAATCAAATATGGATTCAAATAAAGTAAGCGAGCAAAGCCAGCTTTCAGCGGTGGAGATCTATTAGATAAATTGGATCGACGACCATCGGGTGATCAAGACCATATAATTTCATGAAGAATAGCGTCAGGCAGAGTTGCGAAATCGCGATGTCATCCTAGCCATCGATCCTAGGAAGAAAACATGGCACACGATCAACATTTCACTGACTTGTAGAATGGAGCAGTCAAAAGACAGAGTTATGAGGACTCATGAAACGCGAAGTCGTGAAATAATCAGGGTCATCCATTCTAGAAGGGCAAGTCGAGTGGGATCCGAACCACGGAGAAGCCCTTCAGGAAAGATGAGGTGAGAAGTGTTGATGGCCCGAGGTCCCAAAACATTGATACAATCTAGGCCATCCATTTCAAAGGGACGCATGTCATCTAATCTGAGGGATCATGATTTCTCGACTCGGAGGTTTGAGCATAGAGTGCAACATGAGTTCATGAAACGTGAAATCGCAATGCACTTGAGAGTTGGGCCCGCGGTCACATCTTGTGGTCATGTGGAAGGTGGGGCCACAGAGAAAGGGAAAATACCTATTGAAGCAGCGGGCGACTGAAGTTGTTCAAGGATATGATCTTGGCCATCGGAGTCAAGGAAAATCCAACCATTGATCCAACTGGCCCATTTCACGAGAGTGGGAATCGGGATTTTTGAAATCAAGAGTGAGAGCTCCCAAAAGGCAAAATCTCGATATTACAGATGGATAAGCATGAGGTCACATCCCGCGATCCCATGGGGAAAAGGAAAAGGAGCTGCACAAAGAAGCAAAGCACCCGAATTGGCACAGAGAAAGATCTACGTGGCCTCGAGGTGCCAGAATTAACTCAAAGGAATTATGGGCATTGCCTGGAACATTCATGGATGTCAGATTCCATCCCAATATTGATGCAGGTAGTTAATGAAAATGGGGAAGGTGGTTGAAACCTCATTTCACCACATAAATGGAAAGTATGGAAGGGTCGGCCATGGAAGGAAGACTGTCAGCTGAAAGTCTCCTATCAAGGATTTGTTTGTGAAGCCCATACCTATCTGATCTTGCGTTTGACAGAAGAATGCAAGTGCAGCCTAACAAAAGAAGATGCAGACGCCAAGCCTTGAATGCATGAACAGAGTGTGTTTCTGAAGGGAGCAAGTAGCTTTGAGTATAAATACTCAGTTTTAATATTTTGTTAAGGTCGATGGTTGAGCCAAACTCCCATATTGTAAAGTTTTAACAAAGCCTCTGGTTCTTTGGTTATGGATTGTCATTTGAGACTTCTTGTTTAATGACAGTCATCTCTCGTTTCATCTCTTTTTTCTTCTGATACTGAAGATTCGGGCATGGGTGATCCAATCGAGTTGTTGTGACTGTATTGTAATGTATGTTTGATTGCAGTATTGTTGTGGCATTTTCAGTTTCCTAAGGCTTTGGATTCAAGAAGATCTTGGATTTGAATCTTTTCCTCCTTAGGTTGTTGGAAGACCATATGTCCATACCAGACCTCTACATTGCCTCCTCAAGTTCTTCCTCCTACTAACCCTTATTACAACTTACTAACTGAAGTTAGATCGAGACCTCATTTGCCTGCGCATTCCAGCCCAGTTTTCTGAGTTAAAGAGATATAATCATGAGTCTGCGTCCATTAGACCCCCTTTAAATTTATTCATTGTGACATACAAACTGATGGGTACTAGGCTTACCTCTAGTGTAATCCAGAGGTGACTTCTAGTGCTAACATTTCTGGCACCCTTTCCGGGGACAAAATTGAAGATTTTCCCTGAGATTGAACGACAAAGATTACTAATTCTGAAGGTGCATTAGAACTTAGTACATCAAATATTGCAACTGTGCACCTGGAAAATCCACTTTGGTGACTCCATAGATGCGAATCCACTAGCGACTCCACTATTTCAGCTGTGGCTTCTAGAGGCAAACACACGATGTCTACTCCACAATTGCCTCTGACGACACCTGAAGCTGACCCAGAGAAAATTATCAGAAAGGGAAAGGCTCTTTGAGAAAGTACTTGTGCCGATGAACCAGGTATTTCTAATTATTTTCATTATCCACCTTTAGAAACTCCAATTTTTGCTTCTCATTTTCCTATCACAACGTCTATTGGAGTTTCCTGAAATTTAAAGTTTGGGAGTGTTCTTGTTGAGTTTCCTCCTCCTGGTTTTGGTTTTGAAGGAGAAAGATTTTTCACTCCTATTTCCCCTGAGATTGTACCTTGGTCTAAACCCCAAACCTCAAAGGATTTTCCCACTCCAGGTTTTATTACTCTTCTTCCTATTAGAACTATTGATTTTGTAGAAAGACAAACCTCTTCTCCCTCAAGCCCTATATCATTTTCTCCAGTCTCCCTTGTCTGATCTCCATCCCCTCCTAGTCCTCCTTCTTTTCACACTCCAATGGCAGAAGCTAATCCCCCCTGAAACAGAATGGACGTTATAGTAGCTTCCAGATATGCCCCTCTCGTTTTACCTCAACCTCTTAATGCCCTTCCAGTCAGTGGCTACCTTAAGCAGATGCCTAAGTTCACAGGGGAGGGATATATTACTGCAGAAGAGCACCTTTCAGCCTTCTATAGTTATGCTAATAACTATGTCATAGTTGATGAAGACGTATGGATGAGTATTTTTGTCCACAATCTCAATGGAGAAGCCAGAAAGTGGTTCAGAACCCTGACTCCTAGATCCATTGATGCGATTGAGGCCTTAGATGATATCTTCTTGAGACAATGGGGGGATAAAAATGACTTCATGTACTATATCACCGATTTTGGTTCCTTAAAGAGAAAAGAGGGAGACTATGTCTCTGACTTCTCCAAAAGATTTAACAAAATGTACAATAAGATCCCTGTTGAAATAAAGCCTACAGAATCTTCTGCCAAAATTACCTATGCTAGTGCTTTTGACCCTAATTGTTGCCTCCTGTTAAGAGAGAGAAGAGCTACCTCCTTGGCTCATACGCAAGATTCAGCCCTGGAAGTAGAGTCTAACATATTGGAAGTTGACCAACTCAGGAACAAAGTTGATAGAGACAGAGGAAGGGGAAGATCTGAAGCCTCAACCTCGAGTTCTTCATCCCTCCCCCCTCAAATAGATGAAGTAACCAAGTTACTAAAATCACTTTCATCTAGAATGGAAAGGTTAGAATTGGAGGGAAAGAAGACATACAAAAATCCCCAATATGTTGATAACAGAGGCAACTTCAGGAGGTCGAATAACAATTCTCCTCAGATTGTGTAGAGACAGCCTTGAATTAGAGACAAGGATGATCAGAAAATCCAAGCCCCTCTTCAGAACAACCTGGTTTTCAATGAGGGTGAAGTAGAAGAAGACCTAGATCCAAAAATTCATTGTCTTGAATATTCATCCCCTTCTACTCACTTAAATCAATTAGCATACGAGGAGTCTATCATGAACATTGAATTAAACAAGCTGAGCAAGGAGAATAAGGTCAACGACAGCCCAAATAGATACAACCTCAGGTCCAAAAATAAAGGAGAAAATCCTTATGATCCTGAGTAGCCTACCAGAGCAGAAAATCTTACAAATGATGTAGCAAACAGCAACAACAAGAAAAAATCACAGAGCACCCCACTAGTAGCTAAAGGTCCTAACCTAGAGGTAAAAGAGATTCTGAAACCTCCCTCCAATTTTAACTTTGAACATGAAATTCAAAAGATTAGGATTCCAGTCCCCCTTTCAAGGCTGGTCAAGCATGAAAACTTTAATAGATCCCTATCTAAGTTGTGTCTGCCTGAACCCTTGTATCACCCCCCAGACTCAATCAATTTGCAAGATGAAAAGCCAACAGTCATCTTGGGTCCCATGGTAGAAGATAGAGATGATTCATCCCCTCCCTTCTACACTTCATTGAACATACACGACAAGGTACTGCATAATTTTCTGATGGATTCAGTGGCCTCCCATAATCTCATGCCCAAAACTATCATGGAAGAACTAGGACTGGAAATCACAAAAGCATACCATGACTTGTATTCTTTTGATTCAAGGAGAGTGCAATGTCTTGGGGTCATCAAAGATCTGGTTGTGACCTTGTTCCAATTGCCCATGAAAAGTATGGTCATGGATATCGTGGTGGTTGATGTTCCTCCCAAGTTCGGCATGCTATTGTCAATATCTTGGATAAAATGACTCGAGGGAACCTTGCAGATGGCCCTCACATATGTTATTATTCCTGTGTTTGGAGGGGAACATAGAAGACTATACAGAGAATGTCAGTTGGCCTACATTATTAGTGATGAGGCAAACCCCACCAAACATCCTATTTTTTCCTTTGATATCGATTTGGGATCCAACTTGTTGCAACTCACCAATTCCCATGAGCCTCCTCTTCACATTAGAAAGCAGTCTCATACTCTCTGCAAAGACTCTCCTCTTATTACCTCTATTTGGAAAATGTTCTTTGATGGAGCCTCTTCTAGAGAAAGTGTTGGCGTTGGATTAGTTATTGTTTCCCCTGGTCGAGAAACCATATCTATGTCATACAAACTAGAGCTTGAAACTACCAACAAAGTGGCAGAGTATGAAGCTCTTGTTTTGCGTTTAAGGGCTGTGAAGGATATGGGGATTAAAGAGATATCAGTGTTTGGTGACGCTAAGTTGATTTTCCAACAGATCAGGAATATTTATTAGACCAAACACTCTCAGCTCAGAAGTTACAGAAATGAAGTATGGGACCTCATTGACACTTTCTTCCTAGATTTTAACATTTCCTCTGTTCCCAGAGAATAAAATGTCATAGTTGATTCTTTGGTTGTTTCAGCAAGCAATTTTAGAGTCACTCTACCACCTAAACTCAAGTATGATGTAGAAGTGAAATATAGCCCCTCTATACCTGACAATGTCAAGCACTGGAAGGTGTTAGAGGATGATCTTGAAATCATAATATTTCTTAATTCGGTTGATGAGTTCTTTGCATTACATATTGATCAGGATCATGATGTCGAAGGCGACCTGTTGTTGGGAAAAATACCCTATGGACTAGCAAAATAGGGTCAGACTTGCATGCAGATTTTGACCGTAAAGAAATTACTTTTTAACCTACTACCCAAAACTTAAACCCCTCTTTCACAATACAAGCATGAAAAGGAACTA
>JASDQU011400578.1:35223-62334 GCA_032191745.1 Picea mariana | reverse complement strand
TTTATTACCGTCTTCAATATTTTACAAGCACAAAGCCTCCAAAACCCTTCTTCACACAAGACAGAAGATCTGTGCAGCTCGCTAGATCATTCTCCCTTGCATTACAACACTTAGCTTTCTATATCGACCACATAGTCACTTGCACTTGGTCTTGCAAGCCTTACAAAGTTCACACAGAGCACTTATTCGACATCACATAGAAGCACTACCAATTTCACTAAGCAATGACATCTACTAGTTCTTACATTTTCTATCCTTCTATTTATATATTACAAAAGTGAGCCTAAACGTGGGTAAACCCACGGACCAACATCCCTTTCCCATTACATTAACCCAAAACCCTAAAAAGGGGCACAAAAGTGGACCGAGATCCTGCGATCTATGCTTCTCTTGGTGCTCCATCTTTGACAGGCTGTCAAAGTTCCAAAAATGGTCAAATATGACCAAATGTTCCTCAAAACTTGGTCAAGGGCCAACATGCCCCCAACACTCACCTGTGACTCGTCCCAAGTCACTCAGGTCTAACCAATTCTACTTCGAATTCCTCGAGCCAAGCTCGAGGNATTGTTCTACTGTATTCACAACCTGTTCAAGTTCTACTCCTTGACTTTCAACTTCAATGAACAGTTGGCATGCCTTTTCTTGCACTGGTTGAAGTCGTTGACAGACTTCCATTATTTTACTCTGAAGCATGTGAATCTGTTGTTGGGTTGTGCGTTGCTCTGGAAACCTCTTCATTCTCTCTACAGGTGACAGGGCCTTCAGCTGTACCTGTAGCTTTTCGGCGTCGTAATTCACCTCTTGGAGTTGCGACTCCATTTTATGCAATTTGGGGTTCTCAGTTAGATTCTCGTAGATCTGCGTACTTATGCTACTTAACTATTTGCATTCCTCAATGAGTGCTTTAATCCTTTCTACAATGCTTCGGGCAGTTATTTATCATTGGTCATGCACTTCTTGTGGGGTATGTGGTATGGTTTGAATCTCTAAGTCCACAACTCTTTGTTGAAGTTGTTGAATAACTTCAGCAAGCGTCATCACTTGGAGTTCTATGGGGTCCTCTGCCTTCTGTTATAAGCCAGTCACAAAATTTTCTATTGACTGCTTCTTCAATCCCAATCTGCTTCGCAAGCAGCTGCTCTTTCACTTTTTGGATCTTCTCTCTCTCTTCTTCAAATTTTGCTTGGAAAATGTCCTTCTCTTGTTGCGTATCTCGGCGTTGTTTGATGATTTCCTTCTGTGCTTGCTTTAAGGCATGAGTGTCCTACGTTGTTTCTTCCTATACCTTCCGAAGGAGTACTTCGACTGTATCAACAATCTTGCGAAGTTGAACTGGTTGGTTTCCTTCTTCTGTTGTTCCTTCTGGAAGGGGTGTGGAGGAGACTGCGCGGCTAGACTAGAGAGCTTGATTTACTCCTTGGAGCTCGATATCAACTCTATTGTACATTGTCTCTTGTTTAGCTTCCTTCTTTTTTGTTATCTCTTCTATGTCCTCGTTCATAGCTGCGATGAGAAAACTGAAGTCATCTAGAGTGAGTGTGGTCTTTAGCTTACTCACGGGTGCTTTTGATTTCTTCCAGGAGGAAGGTTCCGGAGGTGAACCCTTTCTTTTATTTGTGACCTCTACTTCGTCTCCTAGCCTCTGTTCGACTTCCTCTAAGTCTTCACCATTACCTCCTTGCTCTGGTGTAATGGATGCGGCGCTTACAAATTTGTTGTCTACATCTTGGATTTTCTCATCCTTCTTTGTCTGCTTTGTTTTCTTTGTCTTACTAGGCCTAGGGGTATTCTGCGCAGCTCCTGGGCTATGAATGTCGGATACTTCTACGGGGTCTGCTGGAATAAGGAGGTCTGCCAACCATTCCTTGGTGATCTCCTACAGGTATTCTTCTGTCATCTTATAATATGACTGAAGTTGTTCCTTGTTCTCATCAGCGTGTGTTGTAATATATATAAAATGGCAGTCTGCACTGAACTTTATCAAAGGTCGAAACCTGTGTAAAGTATTCAGGGTCATGCGTGGCTCAAAATAGATAGCAAGCTTCAACTAGGTGTAATAGGTATGAAATATGGCATTGGATTTCCACTGGTTGTTCATGTCATTCGAGTACCACAATGTACTAAACTTCGCAGCTAGTGGTTCAAAGGGGTCAATGTCTGGGAAGGTTGCACCTTCCGGTAGCTCCCATGCAATGAAAGCTATAAGTATTAAGAGACAGTTATAATGAAACCCATGCCCCTGATCCTGGGCTTCTCTGTAGTCAACCTCTAGTTGATTCACCAAGTACTTTGCCCAGTTCATCTATAGTCCCTCTACGCACTTCCCTGCGAGGTCGACTACAAAGTCGGATACTTGCGTGGTTCGATTCTTGCATACCAACTTCCCTGCGATCAGTTGAAAGGCGAGGTGCACTGCACCATGTTCAATAGAAGTTACCTTGTAACCTCGCATGCCTTTCTCAACATCGCCATAGGCTTCTTTGATCTTCTAAGCAAGAGCGCTATCCATGGTCTTTCCAGGATAGTAATCATGGGGATCAGAGCCCTACATGCTAAGCCCACTGATCTGGTTGATCAATGTTGGATCAATTTTTATGTGATGGTTCAACCATAAGTATCCTCCATGGTAACTTGCCAGTAGCAGCTTCACACAATCATTCACCTCCTGGTGTCTGCCAAAGTGTGGTATCTTCATAACGTTGAGAAAAGCGGACTGTGCGAGGTTCATCATCCATTGCTGAGGGACGAGCTTCGAATTATTTCCCTTGGTTCTGGTTAGGTACTTGTATGGGGCAAGTATAATGTAAACTTTACGATCCCCTAGGTTGAAGTCACTAAACTTCAATACTGCAATCTTGTCGTGATTTTCAAGGACTGCATGTACTCCTTTCGGTAGGTATGCAGTGACTAGAGTGTACTCAAAGTCTCTAGGCACACTATCTCTATTGATCACACCACTCAGAGGTGGTATGTAAGCAGGTAAGATGGATGGAACCAAATTTGCACTGGCTATATTGTCTTTATGTTTGGTTCTTCTTTCTGCGCCAGCTCGGGGTGTTCTTGCTTGAACATTCGATGGGGAGGCTTGCACTCCTCTATTCAATGATTCCTATAAACCTATAGATAATCCTCGTCCCGACATGACTCTTTCGGCTCTGAGGCTAGCGAGTACCTCTCTTACAAATTCTTCAGTTGCGCTAAATTCGTCAAACATATATGCTCAGGGTTAATAGATCGGGTTCTCACAATAACATAGGTACTATAGTAAGGTAGAGAGTAAGGGCAGAGTAATCATTGCTCACAATTCAGGTAGTCTATGGACTCAAATTCATGATTAGCAAAAGTGTCTTTCGTGCATGGTGTGATGGATTAAGTAAGTAACCCTGTAACGGATTGTTTGTAACGGATATGGGGCTTTCTTAACTCTAGTTATATCCATTATGGCATGTTCTAATGGTCTGGTGATGAGCCATCAATGTTTTTCAATCCGTTTGGAGCGGCAGTCAAACGGATATATCGGCCTCCAACGACTATATTTCTTCACCATGGCGAAGTGACCTATGTCATTGTTCTGATATCCTGGCAAAGGTCTAATTTTGCAAAGTTTCCTTCGGAGAGGTTCCCTCTGTAACCCTCTTTAGTCTTTCGATCTGAGCTCTCTTTTTACTTAGCTTTCTAGCCTTCTTCGTCGTGATCTTCGTATTGGTAGTTCTTTTCTCGTTCTGATTCTTATTTTTTCGCCATAGTCACTTCGCACTATTGAGGTACTTTCCCAAGACTCAGGAGAACTATTTCATCTATATCTAGTACAAATACCCCAATCTTCTGTGAGTCCCCTAATTCTTTGACATATGGGCTTCTAGTGTCAATTAGCTTTGATTTATTATCCTGTTCCTCAATCAACTGTGCGATCCTTCTGGTCATGAAATCTTTTGGCTCTTGTCTTTGTTGTTGTAATACCTTTTATTCTTCCTTCTTTCTGGCTTGATCTTTCTCAATCCAAGGTTTTCCAAGTAACATAGTGAATGGGTCGTTGTCCTCAATAAATTTGATAATCTCAAAATCTTCTTCTATCGAAGTTCCATTGACTATCGTAGGTATCTAAGCGAGTTTTCCACATAACATTATTAGTTTTCCTCTGAATAGTCCTATTCCTCCCAATGAAGGAATCATGGCAGGATTCCCTATAGCTTCCCAAGTTATTTCTGGCATAATGTTCACTTGTGTTTCTTCATCAAGAATACAGTCAATGTCGAAGTCCCCTAGTCTTTCTTCGACTTGTTCCTTTTCTTTGAAGATATCTAGTAATCGGACATCTTTATGTTCCTTCAGGGTTTCTTTCATCTGTATTAATAATTTCTCTAATTCTTTCTAGGGTTCTACTATTTCTAGGGTTTTCTTCATGCAGATTCATCCTTTCAAGCTTAGCAATTATTCTAGGGAAATCCAATACTTCATGACCGAAAGCTTTGCAATAGAGACAACTGGGTTTTCCACTAGGGAATTCCTTAGCTAGATGGCCTGGTTTTCTACAACTGTAACATAGGTTCAATCCTCTCTTTCTCTTAAATGATCCCCAACTTCTTCTATACTGCGCACCAGGATCATGGTAGCTAGCTTGTAAAAAATTATTTCTAGGGTCATGCATCCATTTGTTAGTCCAAACATTTTTTCTATGCATAGGTATAACATATTTATCATTATTCTTATCAGATCTATTCATATCAAACTTTCTTTCATATATTAATGCCTTAGGTTTTAAGCTAGGATAGAATCTATCAAACATACCTAGATCCATGCTCTAGAAAAAAGAAATTTCACTTATCTTACTTCTACAGAGCACAAATCTTCCAGATCTAAGAACTTTTAACTATTCTTACCTTTATTATAGCACAGGGCTTACAAATCTTACCTCTTCTATGAAGGTCTGACCTCTTTCTTTCATAAATTTCCACTTTTACTTTTATTAGAGCACAGAGCGTTCAAATATCACTTCTTTTCTTTAGATATGATCTTCCTTTCTTCAGATCTGGCCTTATTCTTTGCACAAATATTCATAGGTCGAGTAAAAAGTTGCGCACTAGGGCAACAGATCTACACATAGAGCTTTCTTTTGCACAAGTTTCTTCTTCCTCGGTTCCCAGCGATCACAGTTTCAGGTCTTGGCAAATGGAACCATTTGCTGGCACAGGAGCAGACCCAGGGTTCAACGCTACAAGAGCACACCAACAAATCCCTAACTACCGGCCCTTTCGGAAACACCTGCGAAGCAAATGAAGTCTCACCCGAGGTAGAGGCGGGGGTGGTTGCAAGACTCAGGTGTCTACAACCTTAGCTAGGACACGGATCTGTGATTATATCTTTTACAGGGCACTTAGCATAGATCATTTATCAGTATTTAACCCTTATTACACTTCACATACATCATAGAGGTTCTCAGTGTATGCTCAAATCTATAGTATTTCAGCAACTAACCATAATAACCCACATCATATTCAGTAGATCAACACTAAGCATCCCCATACACATCATATCTAAGAAGCACAGAGCATAAGTGGATATATCAAAGCACATAGCATAAGCAAGATAAACACATTGATCCTAAGCACAGAGCATAACACACAGATTTATGTGGTTCACCCCCCCCTGGGGATACGTCCACAAGGTCTTCTTCTTTATTATCGTCTTCAAGCTGTTACAAGCACAAAGCCTCCAAAACCCTTCTTCGCACAGGACAGAGGATTTGTGCAGCTCGCTAGATCCTTCTCCCTTACGTTACAACACTTAGATTTCTATATCGACCACACAGTCACTTGCACTTGGCCTTGTAAGCCTTACACAGTTCACACAGAGCACTTATTTGACATCACATCGATGCACTACCAATTGCACTAAGCAATCACATCTACTACTTCTTAAATTTCCTATCCTTTTATTTATATATTACAAAAGTGGGCCTAAACGTGGGTAAACCCATGGACCAACATCCCTTTCCCATTATATTAACCGAAAACCCTAAAAAGGGGCCCAAAAGTGGACTGAGATCCTGTGATCTCTGCTTCACCTGGCGCTCCATCTTTGACAGATTGTCAAAGTTCCAAAAACGGTCAAATATGACCAAGTGTTCCTCAAAACTTGGTCAAGGGCCAACACTCTCCATGGATAGTGCACCAAGCAAGAATAAATGATGCTAAATCTTACACAGGAAATTACAGATGGAAATCTGGTCCAATCCTCGCTTCATGCCCGTAGTGATGAGTGTCATCAACTCTTCTACATGGTCGACGACTAGGCTGGTTTGCTAGACCAACGAAGCCAACCAATCACACAATTGTGTACATAAATCAAAAGCGTGCATGTGGAGGCCAGATCTATGACTGACCATGTTGAGCAGGCCGCTAAGTTTACATAAATTCAGGTTGAATATGAACGGTTGGATGCACTGGATGAATCCACTGGGGATACCAAAAAAGAGCTCTGCAAATTCTGAATCGCAGTGCAAGAAGAATGTATTCATATGCAATAGATTGACTCCATTGCTGACACATAATGGAGTACTCTCTTGGCCACATACCCAACAGAACCTGATGCGATTTCCACTCAGGAATTTGTTGCAGGAGCCTCGATTTTGGCAAGAAGAATGGTAGGATCGCGTTGAGCACTATGACGATTTTTGCAATCAGGCTCTCACCATTGTACCGGAATTGGGCCCTTCATTTGTGGAAGTTTAGGGGAACGAGGTAGTAAGTTGACTTGATACGATTCAAAGGTTGTGGTCAGGCCCTCTTGGGCCTTCATTTTTTAAGAGAACCTAATTTTGTGAAAGGCGAAAGTTTTGCGGGAAAGCGCAATAGTCCAGTGAAAGATTAGAAGCGGCGAAGAATATCTAGGATAAGTGGAAATATAAATATAAGTGTGCCAACAATGAAAGAATAGCATGTACCAGTTGGATGAGAAAGTGGAAAGAGTTATAAGCTTCGAGCACTTGCAAGGTGAAAGAAGGAAAAGAAATGAAAGCAGAATCAAGAAAAGATAACAACAGAATCAAGAAGTCAAGAAGTGTCCAAGGGAAAATTAGAAGTATGGGAATATGTAATGGGAAAGGGTTGGTTAGATGTTAGTCATATTGTGTGTTGTTAGACTATTTCTACTATTATTATTGTTGTTTCCGTTTGTTATCTATCTATCACCATTGTTGTTATTGTATATGGTGGGATAAGCTACTCTAATGGGTTTTGTGGGAATAATTGTACTTTCACAGTAGTAATAGAGTCTGTAGAGGGTATTGGATCATGGAGAGTGATGTATAAGCTATGATAGAAGGTTATACTTGTGGGATAATGAATTTTGAGACACTGATAATACAAGAGATTGTTTGGGCCCTAAACTTTTTGTTATGATGTGACTCTATAGTTTCTTCATTGTGCAATTACTTTTGTACTGTGTGTTTGGTATTTAGCCACTATCTATGATGTATGGACTTGTCTGTATGATGCTCAACATGGTTAATCTGATATATATGTTGGCTTATTCAATTGGTAACACAATTCTTTATATGTTAAAGCATGAATATGAATTATGTTGTGCCAGACCTAGTGATGCATCATCTTTGATTCACTTCACCTCCCACAAGTCTTAGTTGCGCTTCGGGTGAGACCCCCTTCCCTTACGGAAGGTTGAATATGCCAATTTTGCTAGACTACAACAGTATATTTGTTGGTAACCTCTGAGAACCCCGGTCTCAAATTTTGCACCAACACCTAGTAGTAGTAGAAATATTATTGTACAAGTTGAGGAAGATGGTATGGATATTGAAGATCAAGTCAACTCTATGGAAGAATATGACACCAACAATATTCTTGAGTTGGATGATGGGACAAATAGATTGATCTAGGACATATTTTCTTCTCTTGACGAGGAAAAAATTGATGATATTCATGATGTACCTCTTCTTCAGAAGGAACAACAACCCCTTTATGAAGGCTCAACAACAAATATTCTCTCTGCTATAATGTTATTGGTGAACTTGAAGGTATTGAATGGTTTTTCAAACAATTGTCTGACACAGATTCTAAGGTATGTAATATAATTCATCACATATACGTAAATCTCAACTTTTTTATATATATTTTTAGTGTCAATTAATGTGTAAATTAAGGATGCAATATTTATTATTACTATTATTTATATTAACTAGTTATTATTTATGATGTAGATTGCTAAGTGATTTTTTCTTGCCAACGTCAAATAATTTAGCTCGCACATACTGCGAGTTGTGTGCCATTATGAAAGATATTGGAATGGAGTATCGGGATATTGATGCATGTCTAAATGATCATATTATATATTATGGAAAATATGCATCTGAAACTAAATGCCCACAATGTCAAATCAATAGATATCGAACCACTCAAGTAACAAAAAAGGTGCCTCACAAGGTTCTTCGTCATATTCCCATAATTCCATCTTGCAGTGATTGTTCAAGTGCCAAAGCATAGAACATTTTATGGATTACCATGCAAGGCATGGAAGTGAATATCGTGTTCTTCAAATGCCTACAAATGGTTCTACAATTAGGAACATCGAAGAAAGAAAAAAAAATTGAACGTCACATTTTGTTTGTCTTATTCGTTGCATAATTTCTTATATATATACAAGGTATTAATTATGTGTATTTTCAACCAATTAGGTAAGTACCAAGTGAAATATATAAATGTATATATTGATCCTCTTGTCGACAAGATACTAAAGTTATGGGCTAGCATCACTATGTATGATAGCTCTAGACCAATAGGGAAAAATAAATTTCAATTCCATGGAATACTTACATGGATAATTCACGATGCCCCAAGGCTAACACTTTTTTGTGGTATGTAACATACTACTACACTTTAATAGTATATAATGTTATGAAAATATGATGCATGTTTCTTAAATATTAATTCTTTGTTATATAAATAATACTGACATTAATCCTTATCTTGCGGGTCTTCAAACAAAGGGTAAATTTGCATGTCCAGTTTGTGGTCCTAGGATGAAATATCATCATTCAAGAAGTATAGGAAAGGAGCAGTTTTATGATTATATGCACTTCCTCCCTAAGAACCATAGGTATCAAACTACAGAAAAATATCTTTCCATTTTGAAAGAAGAGACTAGAATAAAACCACGAAGAATGACACCTCACATATGAAAGTTAGAATATAATAGAAATCATCAAGGTAAGCAATTAATATATGTATCATATATATTATTTTTTTACAATTTTAATTTGTATTAAATTATGTTTATTATATCTAACAATAATTGTTGTACTCTCTTTTATTTTTCATAAATGTCGTCAAGGCATTAATGGGATTCCACAAGGAATGAAATGTTACCCTATACAATTCAATAGGTTTCCCTACTATGAGAACCTACAANTTTTTTATACAATGCATATCAGGAAGAATGTAATAGAAATGTTGTGGAGAATCTTAGATGGGAGTGAAAGAAAAAATTGTCAAATGTTGTACTAACATTCAAAAAGCCAATCATGCAATGAAAAATTTTATTTATTCAAATAGAAATGGACACTGAAATAGTATTCTATGGTTATTTATAGAGCAAGAAATAAATTTTGTAAAAGAGAGCATTCCGAAAATTAAATTTCCCATGGGATTTTCTTCAAACATAAAGAATATCTTAACGAAGAAAGTTGAATTTGGTGGAATAATTATTTTGGTAGATTTCTATATTGGGAATACTTCTTTTTAGTTGATTTGAATTAGATCATTATATTTTTTTTTCATCTATATCAATCCTTTCAGAGAGGAAAAAATTGGAACAAACAACTTGCAGGGCCATTTTGGTGGCAGGTCCCAGTTTGGAAAATTGGGGTCTGAAACCTTTCAATGTCATTTTGAGGCATCAAACGGAATTTTGGGAGGTTAAAACTTTCCCAACATAGCTCAGACCCTATGACATTATTATACACATTGTTACATTTCCAACTGTAAAAAAATCACGTCAATCGGAGCTTGTATGCAAAATTTAGGTCACAGTTTGGAAAATTGGGGTCTGAAACCTTTCAAGGTCATTTTGAGGCATCAAATGAAATTTTTGGAGGTTAAAACTTTCCCAACATAGCTCGGACCTTATGACACTATTACACACATTGCTACCTTTCCAAGTGTAAAAAATTCATGTCAATCGGAGCTTGTATGCAAAAGTTATGCCTCATGCAAGTTGACCTACATGTTGACCACCATGGTACAAGAGGATACCACATCAACCCCATTACTCACGCATATAGATATAAAAACATATGTAATTTAAAGATAATTATAGAAGGTAAAAATCCCTATCACAATTGAGGGTTGAGGAAGTCAAAAACCTAACCCTAGATGGCTATTGGGCTATGTTCAATACCAGGGCTATAGGAGGAGAAGGGGTTCCATTATTTTGCATCATATCTTGTTCCATATATGAGAAAAAAATATGAGACTGGTATCCTATGAGTATAAAAAGGAGGAGATATTCTTGTAGCAATCATACATGCCACATGTCAAAGGAAACTTCATAGAGAGTGTCTCTTTATTTTTACTTGCATCATTTCTATACTGGAGAAAAGAGAACAGAGCAACCTCACCTTCTAACTGTGTTTTCTCTCGTATTGGGTTTCCTAGGTCATATCTTGTGTTTATTTTTGTATGGTATGATTGTATTTTATTGTTCTCTATTTTCCAAATTTTATATATTTCATGCGTAAGCAGAAAAATCAGTAAGTAAATATTTTGGAGATCTAAAGGAAAAATAACCTTGATAGTAAATATTTTCAATATTTTATTAGATCTGTTGTGACGAACTATTCCAATGGAATATCCACAGTAGTTTACATATCATATTGGTATCAAAGAATTTTTTTCTTTTGGGTATTTGTGGGAAGTTGCAGGATCCAAGAATCGGCTTAAAGAGAAGTCATGGAAACCCTAGTCATGGCATATGAGTCTATTCATAATAACCGATTTGAGAGGTTGGAAGCGCAAGTTGGCGACACCACTTGCAATAATAACCTCCTCATGGTGGTTGTAGAGAGAAATATCAGACCATTCGTAGATGATGGAGGCTCTGACTCAAATATCAGATCAGATGGGAAATTGAGAGAAAAGAAAGACTCAGAAAAGGAGTCACAGAAATAATCTGAGAAAGAGTAGTCGAATTTGAGTGTCATTAACCCTTCACAGTCCCTATTGAATATGGAAGTGAAAGTGTTGAGACTCTTGAATTATTAAGACTTTAAATCTTATTTCTCATATTATCACCCTATGCCTCACTTTATTACCACCCTCACTTTATTACCACCCTATGCCTCACTTTATTACCATGACCTTTCTCTAATAAACATATTACCATGACCTTTCTCTAATAAACAAATAGTAGATCAACTATCTAAGGTTCATAAACCCACCATATTACTTACTTACATGAGCCCCTTTTTAAAAAAATGTATTCCATTCATCTTCTAACATTTAATTATGACATGAAGTTAGTACCAACAGGTCTTTTGGTTATGATTTAAATATTGTTTCATGCCAAAACCAAAAACATACTATTATATGATTACCCCACCACTTTATCACTTTTATCCCATATCTCTCTCCATTATTATTATGTAAGAGTTGTTTTTGGAGTTATGTTCCCGAGACAAATAGACTAAAGTTTCACTATGTTAATCAAATAAAGAATTCTAGTATGCAAATGTGGGCATACGTGTTATTCTTTGCATAGCTCATGCAACTTATAAATTGGCATGGTAAATATTTGACCAGTTTTAAGCGTCCATACATGCGTTGAACGAGTTACCTTGAAGGAAAGGGGCATGCAACATTTATTTAAAACGATGAGTTTTCCCATCATTCGACAGTGCATCTACTCCATGTGGGATTATTTTGGAGGTGTACTATTAAAATTTATCTGTTGCAGGCGCAGATCTAGCAGTTATTCTCCAAAATAGTTGTTGCTTAGGCGTTGGAGGCATGGCCTCGTAGGATTGTAAAAAAGGGTTACTTGTTACACACATTATCGATGGCAGTCAAGGTTTCTCTTCAAACTTGGCGATGGTCAACTCTTCGTGGACAGTCTCATATTGAAAATTTATGGAAGATACCTCAACGAATTAGGAGAGTGTGACCTCCCTGTAACACACTCTCTCTCTAGAATGCTTCCTTGGAAATAACTATTGTCTTGATCGCTGAGATTTATGTGGTGAGGAGTGTTTTCAGGTGAATTTGGAAAAACCATAGTATTATCAATTGACTTGAATGTGGACGTTTCGGATCTACGTCAGGATCCATTATCAGGTTTATCAATTGAATTGAATGTCGATGTTTCGGATCCATATCAGGATCCATTATCAGGCTTCTTGTCTTGATGATGGATCCTTATATGGATCCGAAACGTCGACATTCAATTGATAATACTGTGGTTTTTCCGAATTCGCCAAAAAAATGAACTATGAACAAAGCATGCACTTCCACTGGAGAGATCAGGAAAGTTACAGGGTTTCATCTCGGTTGCTCAATTTTGACCAGAGAAAGCCCGTGGTATTCAAATAGAGGATTTTCCATTGCCATGAAAAGAAAAAACCTGGAAACTCCAGACCATCCTGATGTGCAAATTGAAAAAAAACTTCAAATTGTTGGAAGTTGTCGAAACAAGGAATACTGCTTCATTTAAAGAAGAAATGCTTTGATTTGGGATCTCCTTGGAGTGGTTATTGCTTCTCTTCATTCAATGACAGATGAACATTTTTGCATAAGTATATATGGCAGTTGGTGCAGTGCCAATTGCTCACAATTTCGCGGGACCAAAGATGGGCAAAAAACTGGATTTCTCGCCGCAAATCTAGATGAGTGTGGTGACACAATATATGTTCTTATGGCAATGCCAGAGGCAAAGCGCTTGAACATTGTTGTAGCTGCGAGAAAGCATGCATATAGGTTTTCTGAGGAGATATTTTATGAGGATTTTAAGAACAGCATCATTCGCAGATGAATTATCTGGTTGGTCAAATGTTGTTCATTTTAAGTAGAGTTGGAGGACTTTGTGGGAAGAAGGTCTATCTTTTTGGCTGCACAGAAGCCCAACTAGTGTGTTTTTTTTATTGAAGGGCAAGGCAAAGTTGTCTGCATTCCATTGGTTGTGGCGGTTATATCTCCATTTCCATCCTCTGATAAAATTGGAATTAAGTCGGTTCAAATGGAAGGTGAGACTATAATACCAATGAAGAAAAGGAAAATGAATTGGGTTCCATACATTCCATTCGAAGACAGACTTAGTTCAGTAAGCGCTCGAAAACTCAAATCGTTACTTTGTAGTGTACACAACGAGGAGCTGCTTTGAAACAGCTGAATCTAGAACGGATTAAGGAATATGAGCATTGCATACCTCATTTTTATCAGTCGTTGAAAGAGGATGAGATTGAACAAGACACAGTTCTCCAAATTATGTATCCTATGGAACCTCCTGTTGTGTGGGATTTTAATTGAGAATTTGATGAGACATAGTAGTTCACTGACAATCTTATTACTGATGAAGCTTTACCAGTGGAACAGAAGGAAGAATTTACGAAATTCATCAAGAGAGGGTAGCTGGATCAAAGAAGAAACAGAGCGAGTAGACCAAAGGCACATTATTGTTGTTCTCTTGCAAAGTTAAGCACATTGTATTGGAGATTCTTATTATTAACAACCTTCGACAGAAAATTAACAAGTGTATAATGGGTTTTCTTAACAAATATTATTAAAAAATTCCTAGGCAGTTTTAGTTGGGTGGCATTCCAGTTCTATAACTTCCCTAACTGTTGAAACTACTCACCAAACAAGATAAAAGAACCAGCCTGCAGCCAGCCAAGGCAGCCAAGGGATAAAAAACTTGGGCAGAAAAATTACATAGAGGGGTCTTGCAAAGCAGCGAAAAGATGAAGTGACGATGAGCTTGCTGATTCTCATAAGGTGAATAGTTTACTTGTCAGTTTGTTGTATTCAAGTTCGATTTTATTCTATGCTAATCAGTTTCTGATATGCAGGTTTTTCTCCTTGTGATTCTCCACCATTGTTCCATTCCATTTTGGCTCAGCTTTCTTTTTTTTTCATTCTTGGTCTTTCTATTGTAACTTCGTTCTAGAATGGCTAAAGACTAAATACCTGGCCCTAGTCTACGTAGAGGCTTGTAGATTTCAAAAATTCAAGAATTTGTATAGGGGGCATTTTAAATGAAGATCAAGTTTTTTTACACTCTGAAATTGTCTCTTTGTTATTTTTTTTTAAATTCTCAGTTTTCCTCATCTTTCCTTTATACAACATTAAAAATAAAAATAAAAATAAAAAGACAAACAAACTTATAAACATGTTTATTTTGTAAAAATCATGTATATAAGTTTTATTCGTTAGCTTGTTAGCTTGTTTAATATGAATATTTTTTTTTTGTTTTCATACTATTTTAATTTTCTTATTATTTATCATGTCCTAACTTCTAAAAGAAAATTAAATATATATATATTATATCATTAAAGTGTTACTCTTTTGTAGTCTTCAAACTAATTTTTTTGTTTAATATATTTTTATTTTAATTGAATCACTTTAAAATTAACATAGTTATATTAACTTTCTTAGTTTTGTTTTATATATTTTCTTATAAAATAAATACAAAATAATTACCAATTTATAGTCTTTCTTGTGCATTTTCTTTAGTTTTTTAACTTTTTGTAAGATTTAATTTTTTTATTTCAACTTTAGGGACTCTTACATAAAAGCATGAAAATAAAATAAAAATAAAATACAAAGCTAAGAGATTTCATGTTTGGACTTTAGGTTAGGGGAGATTTAGCCTCGAGCTCAACGTGTTTTTGGTTAGGGCTCTAATCCTAGGGTGACATTCTCGTCTCTTCTCGCCTAGCCCCACAGGAGGTCGAGATGTTTGCGTCGAAAACTCTCTAGTCCCTCGACATCAACACCCACCTTCTGACATCTTCATATTAAATAATCTCTTCATTAGAAATACCTTATTGGACGTCGAGGGTTTTTCATACAGTTTAGCCAATGCGTCCATAAACTCTTTCGTTGTCTTTTCTTTCGAAATATTGAAAGCCACCGACACTGCCAGGCTCAATCATATTGTTCATAGTGCCTTTCTGTCAAGAACCTCCCATTCTTCGTCCTTCATGGCTGTCAGCTTCTTTGTTATTCCACCTAATGGTAGGAATAGATCCTTTTGATATAAATAATCTTCCATCTGTATCTTCCATAACTGGTAGTTTTGGTCGTTAAATTTCTCGACCCTAAACTTTCCATCTTCCACCATTGCTCCCACTCGAACCAGGAACCCTCTTTTCCTGTGAGTTACCTTTCACTCTGATACTAGTTGTTAGAAAAACAAGATCGCGGAGAAATAAAATAAAATAAATGCGTAAATAAAACACAGAAGATACACAATACAATATAGACACATATATACGTGGTTCACCCAGTGTAGGCTACATCCACCAGAGAAATTTCTAGGTCCTTCCTTTATTATTATCCAACAAATGAAGAGATACAACCTACAGCACACCCACTGTAACTTCCTCTTCTTTCTCTCATGGTCTCCTCTCAGAATACAATATTCGCAATGATACATAGCCGCAATACATTTCCCTCATAAAATAGGGTTGCCTTCTAGGGAGAAAAACCCTAATATAACTTCTATCGTCAGATCTACAACCTTATAATGAACAATCTAGATTTACTATGAAATTAAAATATACATTTACAAAGAAAATTTTCCTTCGGGGGCTTCGCCCCCGGACCCCACAGAGGTGGTAACCCCCCTCTACACTCCCTCACGTGGAGGAGTGTACATTCTTTCGGGGTGTAAAGTCTTCATGGGGTATAAACACAGCTAAAAACAAAGACCTCTGAATCAGGAAGATAATCATGCTCCACAACCAACATTACACCCCCCTAACTATGTGAAAGATTACATCCTTTATTTAGTCGCCTTTGCTTCCACTATTTCCATGGTGTTAGTTTAATAGGATGTGATATATTATTTATGTAAGAGCCTTTCAAGTCCTGAACTTCACTATTCACATGTTGAAAATTTGGCTTTGGCAATGATCATTGTTGTCCAATGATTCTGACACTACATCTTACTTCACACTAACATGGTCATTGATAACTCGAACCCCATGTACCACATCTTGACTCGTCAATTACTTGTGTGCAAATATTCAAAATGGATCGTCATTATTCAAGAATTTGATTTCAAGTTCACCAAATCCAAAGCAAAGAAATCATTGGTTTTTGCCGAGTTAATTTGTGATCTTCCCCATACCGATGAGGAAACTGAGCCCAGTGATTCCCTTCTTAATGAGTCATTGTTCCTTATCAGTACTTATGATCCCTGGTATGGAGACATTATTTTATATCTCCAAACCCAACGCTTCCTCCTAGATATTTCACGTGACGAACGACGTCGTATACAACATCATTCAAAATATTATCTTATTATCAGTGACACTTTATATCATTTTGGTACTGATACTATCATGCATTGTTGTTTGAACCATGAAGAGGTCGAGCATGTCTTAAATGATTGTCTCTTAAGAGCTTGTGGTGGTCATCTCTCTAGGATGGCTACAACCCAGAAAATATTACATGTAGGTTATTTTTGGCCATCCACTTTCAAAGATTGTATTGAGATCGAAAAAAAATTCCCACCCTGTCAAATATTTCAGAAGAAATCATGTACCCACTCTACTCTAGTACATCCCATTGTCACCATCATCCCCTTTGCAAAATGGGGTATTGATTTTATCCAATGTAAGCCTACCTCAGTCACGGGGGCATGGTTATATTATCGTCGCAGTCAATTATTTCACTAAATGGGCTAAGGCTCTGCCTACACTTTTGAACAATGGATGGACTGCAACACTTTTCTTATTTAATCACATCATCACTCAATTCAGAGTCCCACGAGCTATCGTAACTAATCACGGATCCTATTTCCAAAATCAAATGATGAGTGAGTTATGTACCAAGTTTGGTTTTCGACATGAAAACTCATCCCCATACTATCCTCAGGCTAATGGACAAGTTGAATCCATCAACAAGGTCCTGAAAACCATGCTTCAACGCATGGTGGGGGTCAACAAAACCAATTGGAATTTGAAACTCTTCTCGGCACTCTGGGCCTATCGGACTTTGATTAAAACCGCCACTGGATTCACACCTTTCCAGTTGGTATATGGGTTAGAAGCGGTGTTATCGATTGAATGCGAGATTCCATCCCTAAAACCAGTCGTAGAGATCTTTCCCAACACCTCTATCGAAGAATATTGTTTCCTATATCTAACGAAGTTGGATGAAACCCATCATGATGTTTCTCTTATTAATGAGACATATCAAAAACGCATCAAGACCCAATATGATAATTATGTCCGACCTCGCATATTCACAGAAGGAGATCTGGTCCTAGTCTATGACCAAGACCATGATAAACATGGAGTAGGGAAATTAGAGCCTATGTGGAATGGCCCTTACATCATCAAACGTGTGCTACAAAGAGGTTCCTATGAGCTAATAGATTATGATAGAATCCCTCTCACTGAACCTCACAACGGGCTCTACCTGAAAAAATACTACGCTTAGAAAATATTGCATGTGTGCTTTGTACATTATTGTACCATATGTTTTGGTTTGGTGTGTTTTTACTTTTGCGTGAATGAGTTTTGTTTCATACTTAGCTGCTTATACCCTACTTTGTACTTGAATGTGCAGATGTCATCATATTTCCCTATGCATTTTGGATTTGCGGATGGCGCTAGCTGACATACCTAGAACTTAGCTTCTACAACATCGACCATTTACCATTCTGGCGAGTTGGTAAGCTTAGAAGGGACCTATCTTGCACCTGCAACCAATAACATTGTAGAATATTTCATCGTTATCAGACTTTTGATTGAGGTTGTCTCTCTTGAGATATCTCAAATAATCATTAGCCTTGATTCTGAACTTATGGTTTGTCAACTTAATCGCATTTATACTATACGCAATCCAATATTGCTATGTCTCTACTTGAAGGTTCATCATCTCGAAAGGTTTTTTACTTATGTAGAATACCAACACATACCGAGGAACTTAATGGCATTACAAACTCGTTATCAAATTACATGTTGGATTGGCATCTCACACATAGATGAATATTCAATATCACAAATCATAAACATAAAATATAAAAACATCACATCATTGTAACATAAGGAGCTGAGACAAAACCCATATATATGTATATGTATATGTATATACATATACATATACATACATATACACATATACATATATAGCATAAGTGCACTAATGGCATCATCCAAAAAGTACATAGAAGGGTAAAATGTGGGATACTATGCTCGTACATCATCATAGTAATACTACAGGAAACTCTACTCATTTCCTTGTACTATATTATGCTCATGGTAGCACACCACTGCTCTGGCTACTCACTACAACAGATGGTTGAGACTCTCTGGTACTCCCATTTTGTTCCTCTACAGGTGTAAAGGAACATCTCATAATCTCATGGAGGGAACACCCATCGTAAGCTCCCTGATATTCCTTTCGACCTCGCGAAGTCCTCCGGCTCCGCCACCTTCCTCTGCTACTGCCTACGTAGCGTCGCCATGTCCAAATGGTGACACCCCAGCTGGACGAGTCATTCCTATGTCTGCATGATGAAAAAAAAACATGTTTAGATCCCTCATTGTACCTCAAAAAAAAATACAAATACAAATATTATAAAAATCAAAAAACACTTTTTGTAAGGTCACATTTTTTGAATCTACCTGATGCGTCCCACTGTGCCCCTTCAAGAAGCACTAGATCTATACTACCTATGAAGTACACTTCAACATAAGAATAGTCATCTATAATCATGATCTGCCTCCTCCACCATGCAAAGAAATCGACAGTGAATGAAAGCGATGAAGGCTCGTTCCCCAATCGAGGTGACAGGCTAATCCACCTCTCCATCCTAGGCTCGAACACCAGATGCTAGTCTATCAAAGAAATATGTGGATGCATCAGGGATATTCGTTATAGTAAGAACGATACCAAGAAGGATCCATACCCAAAATGTTTTTGTCTCCCAATCCTACATATGGAAATATAATCTTTAACATTTGTTAGAAATCCTGCACACCAATTGAATACTTTTGGCTCGAGGAACTCAACTATGTATGTCATGTGTAATTTGGAAGCTAGATGAGGACTGGTGATTCCTACCAATTTGGTGATTGTGAATAGGATAGCTCTTAGTGGAAGATTTATGACGTCCTTAATCGCAATCCTACCATCCTTCTTGTGGGATCATGGCCTACAGTGTTGTGCTATGTAGTCATCATCCTGCAAAGGTGTAGCTCGTTGTAACATCCCAATTGATTTTTATTGATCGTAATTTGTTCAGTTAAATTTTAATTTTACGCTACTCACAATTTAGAGTTGGTAGCTGTAATGATAGCTCTGAATATTTGGAGGCATTATCTAGTGGGGCAAAGCTTTGAGCTAAAAACATATCATGAAATCTTAAAGCATCTCTTCACTCAAAGGGATCTCAATTCCAAGTAGAGGCAATGGAGTGAGTTTATGAGTGAGTATGATTTTGGAATTGTGTACATCAAGGGAAAGGAGAATGTTTTCTGAGATGCCTTGAGAAAGAAACCACGTGTCTTCTTCTTGGTACCCATAAAAGTTAATTTGAGGGAGCAAGTGTTGGGCAAACTCCTTGGAGATAGTTGGTATTTAAAGGTTACTTCAACCCTCCAGAGTGGGAGGTAGTTAGAACCCAGGTATGAAGGATATAGCCTTGAATCAGATGGATTGTTAAGATATCAAGGAAGGATGTACATCCCCGAGGGTGGGGATATTCGAAGCATAATACTCAAGGAATCCCATAGAGAACTTTATTGTGTGCATCTGGGTGTGAAGAAAATGTACGCAGACATGAAGAAGATTTTCTTTTGGGTAGGCATGAAGCATGATGTAGTCCCTTTCGTCGCCAAGTGCCTAAAGTGTCAACAAGTGAAGGCTAACCACCACCACCCGGCAGGTCTCCTACAACCGCATGATGTTCCTATGTCCTAGTGGGAAGTCATTTCTATGGATTATTTTGTGGGATTGCCACTCACATCGCACAAACACAATGCCATTCTTGTGATAGTTCATAATTTGACCAAGAGTGCTCATTTTATTCCAGTTAGAGACACTTATGATGTCATTGATGTAGCACATTTGTTTATAAGTTAGGTCATCCATCTGCATGGATTACCCAAGAAGATAATTTCAGATAGGGACTCCTAATTCACATCTAGGTTTTGGACAAGTTTGCAGTCAGCGTTGGGAACTCAGTTGAACTTAAGCAAAACATATCATCCCTAAACAAATGGGCAAACTGCGAGAGTAAATGAGGTTATGGAAGAAATTCTTATGATGTATGTTATGGATAATCAAACGCATTGGGAGAAGTACCTACCTTTGGTAGAGTTATCCTACAATAATAATTTTCATAGCTCCATTAAAATGCCACCCTATGAAGCTCTGTATGGAAGGAAATTCAGAACACCGTTGAGTTGGGAAAGGTTAGAATACCGAGTGACAGTTGGGCTAGAATTGATTCAAGAGATGGAGGAACATGTGATTCATATTAGGCAACAGCTAAAGGAAGCACAGTATAGACAAAAAAGTTATGTTGATGCGCATAGGACTGACCGAAGTTATAAAGTGGGAGATCAAGTTTTCATTCCTATCAGGCCTAATAAGAGCACCATTAAGTTCGGGAAGGGGAAAAAGTTTTCACCTCGATTTATAAGACCGTTCAAAATCCAAGAGAGAATTGGACTCGTTTCCTATCATCTTGTACTACCACGCCACTTGCATAAAACTCATAATGTTTTTCATGTATTTGTTCTGCGTCATTATGTTACTGATGAATCTCATAAACTGAATTGGAAGGAATTGTAGGTCTCAGATGTGGGAACCTTCATGGTCGAACCATTACACATATTGGACCGTAGGGTCTAACAACTCAAGAATCATCTAGTAGACCAAGTTAAGGTCCAGTGGGATAAGTATAGCCCAAGATCTGCTACTTGGGAGGATGCAGAGACCTTACGACGAGATCATCCCTCACTTTTTTGACCACCTCGGGAACATGTTTCTCGAAGGTTGGGTGTATGTAATTCCACATTTTGACTTAGATAGCTAGAATTAATTAAGGCCTAATCATCTTTTATTTTCTATTAACTGTGAAACTATTAATGATACACTTGAAATTTTAGATATATGAACCTATGTGAATGTAAATTCTATGAATGTTTATCATTATTTGAATTATGATGGACATTATGCAACCTATTTCTAACTTGAAATTTTTGACATTTAAATTTGTTGGTATGTGGATACCGAATTGAGAATATGATTAAATGCATTTACATGATAATAATGCAAAGATATGTATGAGTTTGTGTTATAGAATAATCTGCAAGTCAATGTGCTATGAAATAGCTAAAGGATGATGATAATAAAAGGTTGATGTTGTGAACATTGACTGAGAAAAAGTATGGTATGAATCTTTGTAGGTGATATCATGTTGGTTCAAATGAATTTCTATGATATGTGTACAAGTGCAGATTTTTTAGGTGGCAAGGCCGCCTGAAACTGAATAAACGATGACAAAATCCCCAGCAACACAGTTCCATTGTATGGTCCATCATAGGGTGTTGACCCTAGTTCTACTAGGAGGGGTGGAGGCATTTCCCACTGAGTATCCTTTGAAATCTGGAGTCATGGGAGGATGATGTTAGCTTTGGCTCCCTTAGACGTGTGATGATGATTGTCAGTTGCCTACTGAGGAAGCTTGGTCAAGAGAGTTGGCACTTCCGCTTATGGGTTCTATCTGGAGTTAGGTAAATATAGTTGACGCTCCAAGACAGTCCAGCAAAGGAAGGATAGGGATGGAAGATGGAAGTAGGTTAGGGAGGAAGAATGACTAGAAATAGTTGAGAGTGTGTGGAGTTTTCACCTTATAGTAGAATTTCTTGATTCCTCTTTTTGAAATAGATATATATATATATATATAACTGAACTACAATTATCTAAGTGAGTGTTGCTTGTGCTAAATTATTATAATTGAGGGATTTTGCGAACATTTTAAATGGTTTACTATCCTTTATGAAATAAATGGTCTTGTTGATTGGATTGGATTCATACAAGAATTACTTTAGGTGTGATAATTATTGTCATTAGTACATGTGTGAGTCTTGTATGTGCTAGCTACACATGCATGCCTTTCACATGTACACTAGTATGTATAAGTGTTTTAAATTAATGATGTTGTTTATCTGATATGGATGTATGAATCATGTATCATTATCCTTGTATTGTAAATTACTCTAACTTCGGGACGAAGTTTCTTGAAGGGTGAGTGTATGTAACAATCCAATTGTTTTTTATTGATCATAGTTTGTTAAGTTAAATTTAATTAATTATTAAAATAAAATACAATGAATCTATTTTACTATTTTATTGTATTATGGTAGGTGAGGGAATTAATGAGGGGATAATGTAGTTGGGGAATTGAATGAGGGGGAGGGATTCGAGAGAGGATGATAAGGAAGAGGGGAGAGGACTAGGAAAGGGGTCTTTTCCTTTGGGGGGAAATTTTGGAAGAAGGAGAAGAGAAAGAGGAGGAGAATGGAAGGCCAAGATTGTTTTGGGGGGACTTTTATAAGGGCACTATTGTTGCTGGGAACTTTGGGCTCAGGGGCCAAGAAACCACAAGGATTCCTGGAACTAAGGAGTCGAAGAGAATGTTCCTAGTTGGCTAGGAGGTAAATATTCATTTTTGGGCAGTTTGGGCTAGAACAAGAGAAAAGGAGCAAGGAGATAAATCAACCAGAACCTGCAGGTCGAGGCATGTATTTTACTAGATGATCTGTTGTATTTATGTTTTTGTTATTATGTTGTATATTTACCAATTTCTTCCTTGCATTAAGAAAAATTCTAATCTAAATTGTTGTAAATGAAACTTCTTACTTGCAGATCTTTCAGTAATACACATTTTACTTCATATTTTCAAAAGTTATTTTCTTACATAAAAGAATCATTACAATAGGAGATAATTATATTTTGAGGCCATGAAATAGAGGGCCTTACACCCATGGGTTGGATAAGATGATGGGTGCCCCTCTTCTAGAGAGCCCCGTCAGAAAATGCACATCCTTGATCTCAATCTCTAAAAGTTGAGATCCCACTCGAAATGCATGCTCATCAACATCCCATAACCCAATCAGATGCTCAAGGAGAAGTGTCCCTTTCCGCATATTTTGTACCTTGAAAATTTTCAGTAAGCCAAAATTTCGGAGCACTGCCCTTGCTTGAGGGTATTTCAATGTAGCAATGTCATCACCTTATTTATCTCTTTCCTTTCAATGAAGCATTTTGGCAATCAAAACCATGCAAAATAGCATTAAGAATCATTGGTTAAAATACCAAGCCAAAAAATTGGTTTTTCATAAGCCAAAACACAAGTTGAATTTTTTGTTTTGTGCCTAGCGCACCCCTCGTAGCCACTTCAGAACATCAGTGCACCCTTTTTAAGGGCACCAAGGCACCAAGATCTATGCCCCCCTCCCCCCCTCCCGATAGCTCAAGGGAGTGCATCCTTGATAACGTGCCATGGAGGTTTCCAAAGGGCCCAAACTAGCCAAAACATGCATGAAAAGGACAAAAAAGAAATGGAAATGAAAGAGGAGGATCAGAGTACCAACCTGGTCCAAACAGAATGAAGAACGGTGGCCTAGAGCTCTCGCAATCAACGCCAAAAAAACTGCTCCAAATGGGCAAAAAATCAAGTGAAATAGGTAGGTGAAAGTAAAAAGAGAAATGAACTAGTTTTTCACGCAAATTACTTTTAACCACCTTGCCAACTAGTTTTATTAAAACCTTTTTCACATTGAATTTCATTTTATTTGATATTTTTCCATAATTTCCATTGGTTTTTAAGAAATTACTGACAATGTTTTGCCTAGAATGTCTTTTTAATAAAGGAACTTAAGGAAGTGGAAATTTTTGGTAACCTTGTAATCCATTCAAGCATGCTTCTTTATTCTCTGAGATCGATAAAATCACGAAGAGTCGTCTGTTGGGCGATAGTTTAACCCTTTTTCAATCCCGACAGACTAACTATGAAAAAGGAATATGTTGATCGCTTTATTTAGAAGAGTTCTCATTCGCATTATTTTATGTTTTTTCGGGCCTTCGAGACTAAAATTACGAAAAAGAACATCTACGGAGTTTTCTTTAAGTTATTTTCAAACTCCCTAAACATGAAAAACAACTGAGTTTTCCTTCTCTGGACTCGTAAAAACCATACATTGAAGGGCCCATCTGGGTACAAACCCTTACTTCTTCCAGTTCATTAAACATCAGAAGAGGAACTTACCGAAGGCAAGTTATATCAACCACTTGTTATCCTCCTCGAGCTCGATAAACAAGAAAGAGGTACTTATCTATCTGGATGGGGAAAAAATGAAGGAAGTGGGTCAAGTGTTTTGAAACCTTTAACGAAGTTGTTGTCTTCACCCTTGAACATGGCACCTATTTGCATCTCACCTTACACTTGGTTATTTCACTCTTCCCTGAGTCACACCAATCCCATGAGTCTCGTTACTCCTTCGTCTCATCCAGACTTCCCCAGCCATTGTCGCACTATGTTTTGGTTGTTTTCTCAAAATGAGTCGAAGCTACCAAGTCTTATGTCGTGCCCCATAAATGTTCAAGGGAATTTTTTCGCTTCAGATCAACCATCTATAGTATTACCAATTTCCATTTCTGTGTCAATCCATATTCACCATCTCATATCACTTTCCTATGACTGTTTCATATTGATGATGGGGGATACATCAAGGCCCTCCTTCGACGAGTCTTTTCATGTCGACTTTAGAACATTATCTGGGAATTTGAATTAGAAACACAACGGTACCTTGGAACCTGCACGCCTCAATGGAAAGCCTCCTCGCTTTCAACAATGGGTTTACATCAATGACCCCTGATCAATTGATTCCACGAATGTTCGACTTCAACTCATTATTCACGTTCATTGGAATGTACTATAGATACCTTGGGAATCATTGACATCATTAGTGATTTCCCTCACACTTGTTAACGGTATACCTCAATGAACGATAATCAAGCGGTTTCTACCATGTTCGACATCAAAACATTTATTCACATGGATAGAATGATACTATTTTGGGATCGAGATGAATACCCTAGGTTGAGTGCTCACCATGTCCTATACTTTTCCCAGGTTGCAACAGGGATCATTTGACTAATATACATAGATCCACTTTGTATTGGTTTGTGGCTATGTTCTTGTCAAATCGTAGCTCCATTGTGTATTTTTTTGTGGCTGTGATTAGGTCATGTCATGGAGAAATGGACCCACACCCATGGGTCATCAATATTCTATATAAAATACCAACCTATGGAGAAAGAGTACTCACATTGAAAGGTCTTTTGTTGTCCAATAGAAATAATAGAAGTGAGTTTTCTTGTCTGTCTCAGTGAAATATAAATTTTCTATTTGATTTTGAGAGTTTTGATTTTAGAACAAGCCATCACTAAAGGGTAAGACTGATCGGGATTTTATGAGAAAAACAAAATGACTACATATTATTAACAGGTGCTTAACAAAAAATAATAGAGATACAGTAAAACCGGTTTTCTATTCAATAAGGAAATAAGCTGAAACTGTAAAATGCAACGGAAACAAGCTTGTTGGAATGGTGGTGGCTTATCTCTGAGAAGAGATGTGGCGGTTGCGCTCATTCGCAAGAAGATGATTACAATGAGGCTCTGAAGGCAATTTTACAATAAACAGGAATGCCAAAAAACATAGACATTCAAAAACCTAACCCTAGGAGATGAAGCACCGAAATTCATGTGGGCCCCGTTTGGGTAAGTTAGTACATCAACTTCCCGGGGTCGTAACTTTTGCATACGATATTCGTTTTAGGCGTATGATAGCCTGTTGGAAAGGTATCATCGAGGAGATTCATTTTGGGGGCTCAATCATGCCTTTGGCTATCACTAAGAAGCTCGATCCCGAAAAACCTTCATTTAGGCCCTCAAAATGGCCCGAAAGTTAAAACTACTAAAAATAGTAAATTGCCAAAATTGCCAGAAAACTATTTTGAGCCAGTTGGAAAAGGTGGGTGGCCACCGATATCCACTTGGATCAAAGACAAGAGAACTTTTCATAATCAAAACAATTACGAGGAAATTGAAATTTTTAAATGGAATATTGCATGTGCTACTACCGGATGATTTGAAATCTAGCCGCCATCTTTCATTCTTGATTGTTGTAACTAATAGTCAAGCTACCTTTGTAATGTTGGGCATGTATTTGTACAAAGATATTAGAGAATTGTCGTTATAATAGAAGCAATAAAAACACATCTAATACATAATATTTAAATGATGGGAAAAAATAAATATAAACAACATGCCAATGGTATTTTAAAAAGGAACCAACACGTCTTTGAAGGAAGCATTGGAATTGTTAGAAGACACATAATTTTCCATCAAGAACGACTCCACCAGCGATCCAGTGCAGAATGAAGGCGAGTCGTCACAAGAAATTCTAGTGTACTATAATCAATGGAAACTCAACAAAATTTTCTTATCAAACTAGAACTAAAAACACAAATGAAAATCATTTTAACCTAGGCCTAAATGAGATAGTCATCATTATTAAAACAAGTGCAATTAGCAGCAAAGTTGCTTATACCTACCTCTTATAAATGTTTTAATTTAATAGTTAAAGTAATTATGAAATATTTAAACTTATAATAATGTATTAATTATGTTAAGCCCTAATATTGGCTCATTACCCCTTAATTGGGGTATATTATATTAGTAATGTTATTTTATTTATGTCGGCTTTAGGCCATTAGTTGTAATTATACCTCCTAGTCTCCTATATATACCAAGGAGACATTTTCATTTTGAATCATCTTGTACTTGAACATTTAAGTGG
>JASDQU011400578.1:9128-20964 GCA_032191745.1 Picea mariana | reverse complement strand
TGAAACCATGAGATCATTGAAAATTTCATTTATATTTTATTGTTTTGGTTGAGTAAGTCATACAATTGAAATGGATAAAAAATAGTGCAATAAGCCATCATTTATTCGTAGGAAAACTTAATATTCAATTACATAGGATTTGAATTCATTTATAGAGGAAAAAACCAAATTAGAAGTAAGAAAAATAAAAACATTTTTTAGTGATGGCTCTTCCATTTGCAAGAAGCTATAAAGTAGCAAATATCAACCAAGTTTTATGAAATATTTTTTCATAAAATTAGAGGGAATTGTTCCAATGCATTGATTTCATTAACAATATAGTTCATTAATTGATTTTAGCATTGGTATAATGTATGCTACATGTGAAATATGTCAAAGAGAAATGATCCAATGCATTGATTTAATAAACCATATAGAGAAAATTGATCTCGCGCATTGATTTCAACACCTATATAGTGCAAATTATCCACTGAAATGACTAATTTATCTATAGTGCAAGTTATCCACTAAAAGGACTTTCACAATAAGAAAAGATGGAGAAGATAAGTTGAGATTAATCAGTGTGTTATCTATCTATTATTTATTATATGCATAGTATTACTTTCTCAATATTCACCTTCATCATTGAATATTTTTATTTTATCACTATTCACTTGATTCCTCAAATAACTTTTGAAATGGCTTTTTTGATAATTCTCTCTAGATTATAGATGATACTTAGAAAATTTCAAAGAATCAAATTCATCTTAAAAATATGCATAATGATGATCATATCAAATTTTTACATGGTGACACACCATTAGAACTACTTTAGATCCATCTTCACTCAGGATTTATCAAGTGCCTCTAAAAGGTTTGCACCTCCACAGATTTTAAAAGGTTTGCACCTCGACAGATTTTATCCCTCTTGATGCTTGATAAATGGAGAGTTAAAATTGATTGATGCTAGTATTTATAATCTAAATATCTAATCATAGATTTAGATTCCATGAAAGTACTTCCAACTTCAATAAAGAAAGATAACCTAAACTAAGTTAAAGTTATAAGTTATGAAGCAATTTTATATTTTTATAAGCTATGAATTTTTTTATTATTATTTTTATATAACCTAGATAATTAAATGATTAAAAATAAATTTAAAGCAATATTTTTAAAGCATCAATAATTCTCTTCTAAATACTTCTATTACATTTATTTTAAAAATAACATCAATTTTTCTAATAACCAATAATTCTTTTTTAAATACTTAATAAAAATTAAATATCAAATTTAGAAAAAATTATCAACAATTGTATAATTCTTTTTTAAATACTTAATAAAAATTAAATATCAAATTTAGAAAAAATTATCAACAATTGTATTTATAATATATTGAAGTCTATTTTTTAATTATATTCACACGGCCTAGAAAGCCCAAAAAGCTCCAGTTGATTATGAACATAACACCAGTTGATTATGAACATGAATTGGATTTTATTTTTTTCCAATACCCATATATTACACATAAAAACATAATATCCCTCCAACAAAATAACATTTTCAAACGTGTACTCCACATAAATTTGGTGTACATTTAATGCTAATAAAAAACCAATCAAAGTGTATCTCATTGATCTAAAAGGTTTTTCTACAATAGAAATCTTAATAATAAGAATAATATATGTTAATTAAATATATAAAAATAAAATTATTTGTGTTAAAGAGAAATATAATATATATACATAAGATATCGATTTATAAAAAAAATAAATATAGATATGAGATTTATATAGAAATATTATAATAATGTAAATATAAATATTTTAATAATAATTAATTATATATTTATATCTTAATAAATTGTGAGTTATGAATTTTCATAAATTATAAATTATAGTTAATTAGCTAATTATAATTTTATTTGTTTTTAATGATGAATGAAATATCTACTAAAAACTAACATTTATAAACTCCCACACAATAGTTAACTAATAAATATATAATAAGTATTTATGAAAAATAATGAAATCTAAACGACTGACTTGACCTCTTACACGTATCAGTGACGTGACATGTTATAGTAGTCCATATTTATGATTAAAGCATATCTTGACGTTTCAACTCATCCTCTACTTTCCATGTAGTTTTCAATGTATGGATATTCGGGAATCGGGACAGCTTTACAGTCCACACAAAGTAGAGTCTTGACATGCTGCTTTACTGGTTTACAATAATGGATCTTCACGTTTCGATCATTGCCAGTAAAGTCTATGAAGGTGGATAGACGTTTCAATTATTGAATGCATATGATTGACGTTTCGAAGTCTTATTTTGAGAAGCGTGAAATTATCCATACTAGGGCATTTTTTTAAACTTATTTTAAAGCTGTAGTATAAACGTTTTATGTTTTTTTATAAATCTATCACCAGAAATCAAGATTGACGGGACTTGTTTTACCCGTCCGAACGGATCTTCTTACTTGTTTTTTGGATGCATGAAAGATCGATTTAATGAAATCGAGACTGCTGACTTGACCTCTTCAATAGTTTACACGTGGCACAGTGACCTGACATGTTTTAGGAGTCTATATTATTGATTAAAGTATATTTTGACGGTGCATCTGTCTTGACGTTTCAATTCATCCTCCTACAACGTATGCTACGAAATAGAGTCAAATGGAACGTCTCCGGCATTAAGCGGCCATCCCGAGCCCCGACCCACTCCCCGTTCTGTCGCTCGCCTGGCCGTTCGGCGTCGCCATTCCCTCCCTAGCTGACTAGAACAAGATCCTCTGCCATATTTCTATTGACATTATTTGTCGTCGTTTCCTTTCCCGATTGTCATTTCTTCGTCGGCATTAATTGAAGCATGGTGAATGGATGTATGTGATCAATGGGAGGGTTTTATTTCAAATTTGAATTTTTCTCCATTTATGGAAAGCTTTGGATCTGGAACCTCATTTCGAGCGCCTCGTTGTAGGATCCCTCAAAAATCAGAATTTGTGTGCTCTTTGACAAAATAAGTAAAGATCCCTCAAAAATCAGAATTTGTGTGCTTTTTGACAAAATAAGAAGTAAAGAAGATAATACATAGAAGACAGATTTGGAACAATAATGTGCAGAGCGCAATCGTATTAGATGAAAGGATGAACCTTATAGGCGAGAAACATTACAGTTGAATCAAGAAATGAAACAAGAAATCTTAACAACTAGTACAGCTAGCCAGAACAGTTGGCAGAGTACAGTGATACGTTATTGAGGTTATAACTAACTAACACTCCCTCTTAAACTCAACAGTTACAAACATCAACACTGATAATGCCCAAGTGTTGTCTCTGAAAATCAAAAATGTTTTTTCCCAATGGCTTTGTAAAGATCTCTGCGAGTTGATCTCGTGAGCCACAAAATTGAAGGGCGATTTCACCATTATTGACTAGCTTGAGTATGAAGTGAAAGCGAGTGTCAATGTGCTTGCTTTTCTAATGAAAAACATGATTTTTGGATAAAGCAATTGCTGAAGTGTTGTCACAGAATATAAGAGTTGGCTCATTTTTTGTATGTGACATGTCATTCAATAATATTCACAACCACACAGCTTGAAAGAAAGCTAAGGTAGCGGCGACATACTCTGCCTCTACAGAAGATATTGAGACAATGGGATGCTTCTTTGATGTCCAAGAAATCAGGTTCGTGCCCAGGTGAAAAGCATACCCTGAGGTGTTTTTCTGGTCATCTAGGTTGCCTGCAAAATCACTGTCAGTGTAACCAGAAAGATGATTATCTTCAGACTGAGTGTACCATAAACCAAAATTGAGAGTGTCAGCAACATATCTCAGAATTCTTTTCGCCATCTTCCAGTAAGATTCTTTGGGATATTCCATGAACCTGGAAACAAAACCGGCTGCATACATAATATCATGCCTAGTTGCTGTAAGATACAACAAACTGCCTACTAAACTTTTGTACAAGGTAGAATCCACTGTAGGGCTTTCATCTTGCTTGCTCAATTTTGTGCCTAGGGGTATAGGAGTTTTTGTTGGATTGCAATCTTCCATGCAGAATCTTTTGATGATGTCTGTTGCATACTTTTGCTGACACACAAAATTCCCTTTGGTTGATTGGTCAACCTCAATCCCCAAAAAATATTTCATTATGCCAAGATCTGTCATCTCAAACTTAGATTGCATGGCATGTTTAAAACTGGTTAACTCAAGATTTCCAGTTTATATCATGTCATCAACATATAAACATACAATTAGAATTTTACCTTGCTAATCTGTCTTGTTGTATAGAGTTGGCTCATTTTGGCTTATGTTGAAACCACTCTTGATTAGGTAAGTGTCAATTCTGCTATACCAATCTCTTGGAGCTTGCTTTAAACCATACAAGGCTTTCTTCAACCCATACACTTTGGATGGATGCTATTTGACTTCAAATCCAGGTGGTTGATCCACATAGACCTCTTCTTCTAAGACACCATTCAGGAAAGTTGACTTGACATCCATCTGGTATACTTGTCAATTGTGTTGAGTTACTATGGCTAAGAGAGTCCTTACAATGTCCAACCTTGCTACTGGAGAAAAAGTTTCACCATAATCAATGCCTGGTTACTGTGAGAATCCTTTGGCAACAAGTCTTCCTTTGTGTTTTTCAATCTGCCCCTTTTCATTGAGTTTAGTTTTGTAAACCCACTTGACACCAATACTTGTCTTATGTCTAGGCAGATCAATAAGATCCCATGTCTTGTTCTTCTCAATGGAATCAATCTCTTGGTTCATGGCTTGAACCCAATGTGGCTCTTTAGCCGCCTTTTTAAAAGATGTAGGTTGACATGATGTTAATGCAAAAATATTTCGTTGATCAGCATCATCCAACTGCTGATGGATTTCTCTCAAGCTTCAAGTTCGCTGATTTTGAAATTCAGAGGATGAATTTCTGCTTGAAAAAGAGTTGTCCTGAGAGCTTTCAGGTTGTCCTTGTACCTGCAATCTTGGAAGGAAAGGCCGATGTGTTTGTTGTCCTAAATTTTCTAAGCTTTCAGGAAGTGGCAGCAATGAATTTTGACTGTCCATAGGGTGATTTTCAAACTCACTCCAGAATTGATTTTCAAGAAATTTGACATCTCTGCAGAGAATTAGTTGTTGATTTTTCAATAAGCTAGGCTTAAGCATGAAGTTCATTCCATTTTATCATTTTACTTAAACCATAGACAATTTGTTGCAGCAACCAAGATCACAAGAAGAAACACCATGCACAAGTACACAAGAAGTATCCTGGGAAATCCTTCTCAACAAGGGAAGAAAACCAAACCAATCCTTTGCTATATTCTTCAAGAGAAAGACCTTCACCACCAAGAAAACCTAGCAGACAAAAGGGTGCGCACAAACCCTAGAAAACTAGCGCCCAAGAGAGGTACGCACTTTTCCCAAGTAGATGTACTTGTTGAAATTTTCAAACTCACACAAGATATGATTCCTCAATGGGGAATTTACCTTACTTATATTAGACTTGACCTGTCAACAAAAGTGTTTATTGGCACAATAGGGACGACCTCTCTATCTCATAATATAATTAATATTAACCAGATTAATTATCTTTTACATTAATTATCAATCACATTAAGGTGGGGCCGACCTGTACCATTTTCATTACAATTAGGGTTACAGGCAGGTCTGACTCTTGAACAATATAGCAAGGGATCTTATACACCCACTAGTGCTCATCCACTAGGGGCACATCCATAGGGATGTTCATATCTCTGGCTCACTGCATTACACAGAAGAACCACTTATTCACTAGTGCTCATCCACTAGGATCACGTTCACATGTGCTCGTCCACAGGCACGTCCACTCAACAGATCTTCTTTCCCACTACATTACACAGGAGAGTCATCTAGAGTTTCTCATCAACTCTCTTCTTAAAGGAGGCTAATACATCATATTCATTTATGTTCTCATGACGATGCACCCAACACTTTGGGATTTCACACGTTCACCTTGTGCTCAGCCACATGCATGTCCAACTCTACAGATCTCTTTTCTCACTGCATTACACAGGAGAATCATTTGGATTTTTTCTCAACTCTCTGTAAGGAGGAGGTCATCTCTACGTTCCAACTCTATCTTAGATAGGAGCTACACACCCCTCTCAGGGGCTCTCTCTTAGGTTTGTGTCATGGAGAATGTCTCACGTAGCTGTAATCATCAACACTCCCTCTCATCTAGGGAGGCATTTTTCATCATGCCAAGTCTCACACAGATGTATTTTGAACTTTTTCTTGGTTGTAGTCATCAACACTCCCTCTCAACTAGGGAGGTATTATTCACCAGGTTAATTTGGTGAAGATGTCTGCAATCTGCTCATGTGTAAGAAGGTACTGCATGTGTACTATTTTCCTCTGCATCATAACTATGATGTAATGATATTTCATCTCAACGTGTTTCGATCCATTAGGAAACACTGGGTTCTGAAAGATCTTTACACATGGCTCTTGTTATCATCATAGAATCTGTCTCATGATCAAGTAAATTTGTCAGAAGCTTGTGAAACCACATTGCTTCGCACACTCGATGTTATATACTTTGCTTATGTGGTACTCAAGGACACAGAGTTTTGTTTCCTGCTGCATCAGGAAACCATGGAAAACTTCATGGTAAGACAACAACTGGATGTGCTCTTCCGGTCCACTATACTCTTTGCTCAATCTGTATAGGCATATCCCTGCAAAATCAATTTCACACTTGGAGGCATATCTCAGACCATATCAAATTGTTCCTCGTGTATATCTCAATACATGATTTACTGTTCTCTAGTGATTCTGTCTCGGCTGACTCATGGATTGGCTAAGCATATTCACTGCATAGCATGAATCAGGTCTGGTGTTAACCAGATACATCCGTGATCTAATCAGCTGTGGATCAGTCTCGTATGAATCATCATCAATATTTTTCTTCATATCCATCACCATGGATTTGCATTCTGTCATATTGAACTTCTTTAGTATTCCCACTGCATATTTTCCTTGACTCAGGAAAATCTCATCGGTCCTCTGTCATACTTCTTGTTCCAATAAGTAGTGCATCATACTCAGATACTTCATCTCGAAATCGGAAGTCAACACTTACTTGTATCCATCAACAATGATTTATGAATAAGTCATCAAAATCAGGCTCTTGTCACCAACACTGTAATAATATAGGTTTGGATCAGCAACACTCTTGTTGAAACCCAAACTCATCAAGAATCCATCCATCTGATATAGTTTCCAACTCATGGATGGTAGTACAGATGGAAGTGTATCGGGATTTTTGGATCAAGTGTCTCATCATAGACAACTCCCTTTGTTTGTTAGAATCCTTTGTCTATAGATCTCACTTTGTATTTCTCGACACTTCCATCGGCTGCATGTTTGATCTTATAGATCTACTTGGGAGTTACCACAGACTTCCTTTCTGGTCTCTGAACAATATTTTATACATCATTATTTTAATATATATTGGTATTCTTTTGTTATGGCATCTTGCCATACCTGTTCTCCTGTTGCTTCTCCAAGATAAGGAGGCTCAAAATCAATGAAGTGGCTCATGATTGAAGGGTATCTCGAAAATCTCTTTTGCTTTCTCGGGATGTGCCTTGAGGAGCTTGTATGTTCCTCTGCCTCCTGCAGAGTGAGCCTAGGCAAGACTTTTATGCCCTACTGCAATATCTCTGGACATATCAACTAGAGCAACTGGATCAACTGGAATAATGTCTATCTCCCTCTGAAATGTTGAAGGGGGAGAAGGTATTGTCTCACTGTCAATCTCCATGTGATATTCTTTGGATCTTTGAAGGGATATCTCTTCTTCAAGGACAACATCTCTTCTTGTCTAGATCTTTATTTGACCAGGGATGTAGATCTGGAATGTCTTCGAAGATTCATTTTTTATCCCATAAATGTATCCCTTCTCCCTGAAGGGTCTAGCTTGGACCTCTTCTCTTTGGGTACATGAAAATACATTGGGCACCCAAATATCCTGAAGTGTCCAATCTCAGGTTTCACTCCAGTGAAGGTTTCTTCGGGAGTTATGTTTTTCAAAGTCTGGTGAAGACTCTTGTTCTGAACATATATTGTGTCATGCATGCTTATGCCCATGGAATCATAGAAAGATTATGATCATGCATTATTCCATTGGTTGTCTCAATGATGGTTCTATTCTTCCTCTTTCTCAAATACTTTTGACTCCCTCTGAATCAAGCGACTCCCTGTGAAGGATAAGCATCTTCCTTTGTTCTTAACCTGTCTAAAACAAGAAAACAAGAGGAACCAAAACAAGAATATCTCCTAAATGAGAATAATGAGTACATCTCTAGAATCAAAATAATTTAAGGATTTGTTGTCACAGCTACAACACCTACTTGTAATGTAGCAAACTTTAGAAATATAGGTTTAGAGAAATGACAATTACAACAATCAAACCTGGAGTCTTCACTTCTAGTGTGTTGTTCCTTTGAATGCACTGAGATCCATCTGGATCCATGTCTTCAGCAAAAGGTTCCTTTGTCCTGCAATTACCCTCATGTCAATGATACAAATAGTATATATACAAGTGCATACCTGAGGGTGTTAATATGATTTCTCCAATGGCACATGGTTGATCTATGTCCTCTAACATCTTCATGAAGGAGGTAGTCACAGTGTCCCCTTTTTGTATCACCCACAATAAGTCTTTCTTTGAAGTCTTGTATTCCATGAGCTTGAAGTTGTTTGATCCATCAAACTTATCTTCCATCATAGTTTTGTTCATCATAATTTTAGATTCTTCACAACCCCTTGTCAACTGGGCTAGAAAACCTAAAGGCTAGTCTTGGCTAGCACTTTTAGGTTTTGTTGGACTTATGACTGCCAACAATAATCCTTTGAAATATAGGAGAACACTGGTGAGCTAAAGAGCTCCTTCAATGAGTTGCAGAAACCCTAATACTGAAATTTCTACAGAAATTAGTGAAACCCTAGAAACCCTAGGGTCAAAATTTCAAAATGCTCGGAATTTCAATCTAAAGCTTGTTGGAGGTGCTCTGAAGGAGGTTGTACACTCCTATGGTATTTTTATCCCCAATTTCCAAGTTCCAAGTGCTGAAACCTCTTAGAAAGGTAGGTCGTATGGAATTTCTGGAAACCCTAGGAGGGTCGTACGGTTTTGCAGGAGAGAGAAGATGGCTAAAAATGGCTTGTGCAATGGGTTCTTCAAGACCTATGCTCTAATACCATGTTGATTTTTCAATAAGCTAGTCTTAAGCATGAATTTCATTCCATTTTATCATTTTACTTAAACCATAGACAATTTGTTGCAGCAACCAAGATCACAAGAAGAAACACCATGCATAAGTACACAAGAAGTATCCTGGGAAACCCTTCTCAACAAGGGAAGAAAACCCAGCCAATACTTTTCTATATTCTTCAAGAGAAATACCTTCACCACCAAGAAAACCTAGCACACAAAAGGGTGCTCACAAACCCCAGAAGACTAGCGCCCAAGAGAGGTGTGCACTTTTCCCAAGTAGATGTACTTGCTGAAATTTTCAAACTCACACAAGATATGATTCCTCAATGGGGAATTTACCTTTACTTATATTAGAATTGAGTTGTCAACAGAAGTGTCTATTATCACAACAGGGTCGACATCTCTATCTCATAATATAATTAATATTGACCAGATTAATTATCTTTTACATTAATTATCAATCACATTAAGGTGGGGCTGACCTGTACCCTTTACATTACAATTAGGGTTATAGGTAGGCCTAACTCTTGAACAATATAGCAAGGCATCTTATACACCCACTAGTTCTCATCCACTGGGGGTGCATCCATATGGATGTCCATATCTCTAGCTCACTATATTACACAGAAGAACCACTTCTTCACTAGTGCTCAACCACTAGGATCACGTTCACCTGTGCTCATCCATAGACACGTCCACTCAACATATATTATTTCCCACTGCATTACACAGGAGAGTCATCTGGAGTTTCTCATCAACTCTCTGCTTAGAGGAGGCTAATACATCATCTTCATTTATGTTCTCATGATGATGCACCCAACACTTTGGGATTTCACACGTTCACCTTGTGCTCAACCACAGACACGTCCAACTCTGCAGATCTCCTTTCTCGCTGCGTTACACAGGAGAATCATCTGTAGTTCTTATCAACTCTCTGTAAGGAGGATGCCATCTCTATGTTCCACCTCTGTCTCAGACAGGAACCACACACCCCTCTCAGGGGCTCTCTCTTAGGATTATGTCTTGGAGAATGTCTCACATAGCTGCAATCATCAACATTAGTTTCTTTGAAATCAGATTGTAGAGTCTGTAGGCTTTGGATGTCTCACTATAGCCAACAAAAATGCATTTGTCACTTCAATCATCAAGTTTCTTCCTCAATTCAAAATGCATGTGAGCGAATGCAATGCATCCAAAATTCCTAAGATGAGCAACATTCAGTTTTGTCCCACTCCATGCTTCTTGAGGGACCTTCATCTTGAAACTAGTGGTTGGAGATCTATTCAGGAGATCAATTTTTTATATTATAAGTTATTATACTATTTTATTATTTATTTGTATGGCTGAGCGAAGAATAATCTTTATACGAAATGGCCTCGAAAGGCAATTTAAAAAAAAACGGCCATTAAAAGACTTATTTATAATATTCATTTCTCATTAGATGAGCACAGATCTCGAGTTCTAAAAATGTGTTAATTAAATTAAAATAAGATTAACAATGTCTCAAGTTACAAAAACATGTTAATTAAATATCCATCCAAATAAGTAACCTAAGGGGAACTTTGTCCTCTCCTTTAATAAATCTATCACAACATGCAGGTATTCTGGCAGCTAGTTCTTGGGATAATCTATTCAGCGAAGAGTTTGTCGAGAAGCTGGGAGCGGTTATTGTAAAACTTCAGAGGAAAAGGGCCGAATACAAAAGCCAGATGGAAAAGCAATCTGTCCCATAGGCTATTTTTAGCCTCGTGGGCATTAAAAATACTTTCTTTCTTTCTTTCACCAAAAATCAAGATTGACGAGACTTGTTTTACCCATTCGAACGGATCTTCTTACTTTTACATCAGTTTTGGATGCATGAAAAATCAATGAAATCGAGATTGTTGACTTGACTTCTTTAATAGTTTACACATGGCACAGTGACTTGACATGTTTTAGGAGTCCATATTATTGATTAAAGCTTATCTTGACTACGCGCTTATATTGATGTTTCAACTCATTATCCTACTTTCCATGTAGTTTTCAATGTATGCATATTCGAGAATCGAGACTGCTTTACAGTCCACATAAAGTAGAGTATTGACATGCTTCATTGGTTCACATTAATGGATGTGTGTTCTTCAATTTTCAATCTGTGAAGGTGGATAGGCATTTCAATCATTTTTAGTGAAGTCCATGAAACTGGATAGATATTATAAAGCAAATTAGTCATTTCCATACTGTCAAACGTATGGAAATTCTATGAAACCAAGACTCCTGACTTGAGTCGCTTGACCAGTTTTTTTTTTTTCCAAAAAAAATTATCTCGAATTTATATAGCGAATAAATTCATTTACAAACGAAGAGCTGTGATCTGCCACTAAAGGGCCCATACCATCAAAACAACCATAATAATACTAGCATCCCATGCAAGTGAAAGAAATTTACAATCCCGGAGACGAAGACTGTCCATCTACTACCAACAATCAGATTCTGGAGCCTATTCCGAACTGCTGTTATGAGAGCAGCCCACATTATTCAAAAATGTTTAATGTGGTTATGGGGCTCTCGTTTTCTCTATCACAGTGATAGATCGAGAGCCTCCCTATCACTGC
>JASDQU011400577.1:24973-36964 GCA_032191745.1 Picea mariana | reverse complement strand
TTTTTTTCAACAACAAGACTTTCTTAATAATTCATCAAAATCATGCTCTCATCACCAACACTGTAATAATATAGGTTTTGATCAACAACACTCTTGCTAAAACTCAAACTCATCAAGAATCCATTCATCTGATAAAGTTTCCAACTCATGTATGGTAGTACGGATGGAATTGTATCGGGCTTACTAGATCAAGTGTCTCATCATAGACAACTCCCTCTATTTGTGAGAATCCCCTGGCTTTGTATTTCTTGACACTTCCATCAGCCGCATGTTTTCTATTATAGATCCACTTGGAAGTTATCACATACTTCTCTTCTGGTCTCTGAATAATATCTTATACATCATTATTTAAGATACACTGGTATTCTTCTGCTATGGTATCTTTCCATAGTTGTTTCTCTTGTTGTTTCTTCAATGAAGTGGCTCATGATTGAAGGATAGCTTTGAAAAACTATTTTTCTTTCTCAAGGTGTCCCTTGAGGGACTTGTATGTTTATTTGCCTTATAGCAGAGTCCTAGTAATGCCTTTTTATTCCATTACTGCAATATCTCTAGACATATCAACTAGACAAACGGGATTACCTGGAATAATGGTTGTCTCCCTCTGAACTTCTGAAGGGGGAGAAGGTATTGTCTCACTGTCAATCTCCATTTGAGATTCTYTGGGTCTTTTAAAAGGGGYATCTCTTCTTTTAGGAAAACATMTMTKCTTGRATCRCATAATAATCAATCAAGTATGGTTTGGACTCTCATACCAGGGATAATGGTCCAAGTCGTTGAGGACTCCCATACTAGGGATAATATCCTTCATTTATTAAAAAAAAATGCAATCAACTATAAAATTAGAGATCAATTGATTTACCTGGGTTTATATCCATGTTTTAGCTTAGAGGAAGTACTTCTCCTCTCTCTTATCTTCATTCTTTTGAGGTGGATCTGGATTAATGTCAGCAGTAGAAGCATATTGTCTTCCCTTCTTCCTAGTTGGACAGTTTATTGCATAGTGTCCATATTCGTCACATCTGAAGCACTGAATTTCTAAAACATCTCTTCTTTGATTATAACCTAGGTTTGATGAAGAATTTTCATCTTTGAATGTTTTTATGAAGTTTCTTTTGAATTTTCCTCCTTTCTTTGTATGAAGTGCAAGAGTGTGATTTTCTTCTAAGGAGTCTTCCACTCCTCTATTTCTAAGTCTAAGTTCTTCTTGAGTAAAATCTTTCCATAGACGATTAAAGTTTGGTAGAATTTCTCTTCCACTAATACTTTGAATAAAAGGCTCCCACTATTTTGGAAGGTTGTTGAGAGTGGTTAAGACAAGTTATCTATCAGACATGATTTCTCCAATGGTTTCTAGTTGTTCTTTAATCTCTGATATCTTCATAAAGAAGATAGCAACTATGTCACCTTTCATCATCTTGATACTTTGAAGTTGAGTCTTCAAGGTAAGAGCTCTGAGGGTGTTGTCACTTTCAAACATTTCTTTAATGCTTCATACATATCATAAGTTGTCTTCAGGTTGGCAATACGAGGTAAGAGATGATCTCTCACTGAGTAGATGATTAATTTTCTTGATTTGACATATTCTTCCTTTCTTATCTCCTTCTATACATCTATAGTTGTGGTTGGTAAAGTTTTACTTACCGCATCCAAAAGGTCATCTTATTCAAGGGTGACATGAAGCCTTGATTTCCAGGAGCTGAAGTTGCTTGCTCCATCAAGTCTATCTTCTACTAAGGCTTTATTCTTCATTTGTTTGGTTTCTTCAAACTCTCACCAACTGGATTTGGAAAACCTAATGATTAGGTTGGATTAGTAACCTTGTATTTTGTTGGGATTATGACTACCAACAATTAACTTTGATAGTGTCACAGAAATGCTTGTTGAATTGAGAAAAATTTTCTTCAAGAAGTTGCAGAAATCTAAGATCAGGATTCTGTAGAAAATTTTGGCACCCTAGAAACCCTAGGGCCAAACACTCAAAATTCTCATAATTTTATTTTGAAGGTCTATAGAGATGTGCTTAGGAGGGTCGTACAACTTAGTCTAAATTTTATCTCCAACATACACTTATAAATGGGTGAAAGGGATGATTAAATGAGGGTCGTATGAATTTCTACAGAAACCCTAGAGGTCGTATGGAATCCCAGAAGGAGGATGGTTTAGCCTTTTGAATGCTTGTGCAGGGGTTCTTCACGACCTATGCTCTGATACAATGTTGATTTTTCAATAAGCAAGGTTAATCATGAATCTTGTTTCATTTTTAGCATTTAACTTAACCATAACCAATAATGTTGCAGCAACCAAGATCACAAGAAGAAACGCCATGCACAAGAACACAAGAAGTATCCTGGGAAACCCTTCTCAACAAGGGAAGAAAACCCATCCAAAATCATTTTCTATATTCTTTAAGAGAAATACCTTCACCACCAATGAAACCTAGCACACAAGAGGGTGCTCAAACCCTAGAAGAATAGCACCTAAGAGAGGTGCGCACTTTTCCCAAGAAGGTGTACTTGCTGAAATTTCCAAATTCAACTGAAAGATATGATTCCTCAATGGGGAATTTGCCTTTACTTATACTAGATTGAACCTGTCAACGTAAGTGTCTATTGGAACAACATGGATGACCTCACTAGCTCACAATATAATTAATATTAACCAGATCAATTATATATATTAATTATTAATCACATTAAGGTGGGGTCGACCTGTACCCTTTACATTACAATTAGGGTTATAGGCAAGTCTGACTCTTGAAAAATAAAGCAATGGATCTTATACACCCACTAGTGCTCATCCACTAGAGCCACATCCATAGGGATGTACATATCTTTGGCTCACTGCATTACATAGAAGAACCACTTCTTCACTAGTGCTCAGCCATTGGGATCACATTCACCTGTGCTCGTCCACATGTACGTCCACTCAACAGATATTATTTCCCACTGCATTACACAAGAGAGTCATCTGGATTTTCTCATCAACTCTTCTGCTCATAGGAGGCTAATGCATCATCTTCATTTATTTTCTCATGACAATGCACCCAACACTTTGGGATTTCACACGTTCACCTTGTGCTTAGCCACAAGCACATCCAACTCTGTAGATCTCCTTTCTCACTCTGTTACACAAGAGAATCATCTGGAGTTATTCTCAACTCTCTGTGAGGAAGCCATCTCTACATCCCATCTCTATCTCAAATAGGAACCACACACCCCTCTCAGAGGCTCTCTCTCAGGTTTGTGTCCTGGAGAATGTCTCACATAGTTTCAATCATCAATAGATATTGAGGTTAAAAGACAACCTCTCACCAAATCGAATGAGAAAACTGGAGTGGAATCCTCTGGAGATCGCGCAGTTACAACAAGTTAGAAACAAATTTATGTGCACAGTAGATTTCTGGTTAGACAGTATTTTGCAGGGTTTATCACATAATTTGCAGTAGATACCGCAAAGTCTTACAGTGCAGCAGAGCAATAGTTTCTAAAATGACCTAGAGGTAGGTATATCAGATTGTTGTATACTTCAATCAAAATTTTATTGTATAAAAACAATGTGATGACCATGGAATCAGACATCTAAACTTCCCTGCATGCATGGGGGAAGGGGGGAAGCACTAACAAGAGGTGGAGAAATCGAGGAAGAGATGGATAAGGGAAATAAGGAGGCCATGGACCCAATCATGATGGAGGAAGAAAAAATAAAGCAGATAATGGCAACAACTAGAAATACGCGTAGTGGATCATCCTACCAATATAATATGAATAATAAGAAGAGAGCCATAACTGATAAAGAGGGCTTGGCAAGTGACGAAGAAGAGGTAGAGGATCTCTGGACTGTGGAGCATATTGAGGAAATCATTTGTGCAACTTATGAAAGAAAAATAGGCGTTCCAAGGGTAGGATAAGAAGGCAGAACTCCAATCCAGATCAATGTTAGTGTGGAACCTATAACCCCATGTGCGACTAGTACACCAGAAAGAACACCAACATCTAGACAACCGAATTTTAGTGGCAGAGGAACAAAAGGACAAGGATCATCAATTGGGGGAGCCAGTTCAGGAATTATTAGTCAAATATCTACACCACACAGAGGTAGTAGTTCAACATAGTTCAATATGGCAGGACATGATCCCACCATCAGGTTACCATAATTTCAGGGAGAGGCATCAGAGGACCCTGAAAGTCACTTATTCATCTGTGAGAAGATCTGGGAAGCAAAGAAGATCACAAATGAGGATCTAGACTCATGCATGAGCCTAGATGTAAACAATCCACTAGGAGCCACAAGGACTATTGCAGATGTGAAAAGACTATTGATCAATTAATTTCATAAGCCAATATAAGAGGATCAGTATATGAAGGAGATGATTGAAATTAGGAAAAAAACTAGGCGAGTCTGTTTGGGAGATTGATCATAGGTTTAAACGCTTAAAAGGTAAGTTAAAGTATGTAATGACCGACATGCAACATAGACATCTCTTTGTGAATTCATTGTTACCACATTTGAAATACCCATTAAGACAATAGAATTTCCAAACTCAGGCAGAGGCTTTGCAGGCATCTTCACAACTGGAAGAGAACTAGTATCAGAAGACAGATCTGGGAATAGAGGAGCTAAAAGAGGATCTAAAGAATCTAACATTTCAACTTAACCAGAATAAGGGCAAAGAGAAAAGAGAAGTTGTTTGGTGTACCACATGTAGGACAGAAGGACACCATAAGAATGAATGTCCAACTTTCACGCAGTACATGGAAACAAGAGTACCAAACCATTTTCCAATAGGAGGACCATGGTGTGAGATATGTAATATGCATGGGCATGATCCATATCATTGTCCAATGATGCATAAGTATCATATAGTACCCAAGATTTCATACTGCAATTTCCGCAAGAGGATCTGAAGAATCTGATATTTCAGCTTAACCAGAATAAGGGCAAAGAGAAAAGAGAAGTTGTTTGGTGTACCACATGCAAGACAGAAGGACACCATAAGAATGAATGTCCAACTTTCATGTACTACATGGAAACAGGAGTACCAAACCCTTTTCCAACAGGGGGACCATGGTGTGAGATATGTAATACACGTGGGCATGATCCATATCATTGTCCAATGATGCAGAAGTATCAGACTACCCAAGAGTTCATACTACAATTTTTGCAAGTCGGTGGGTCATGATGATAAAGATTGTAGGACAATGGAGCTGATGAGAAAAAGAACTTAAGATACCTATAGGGTGCAAGAATAAATGATGGTAGGGAAATCTGCACCTCATTTTAAACAGGTACCACCTCCATATAACAATGTGCAACAACAGTATAACACTATGCAGCCACAATACAACAATGCACAACCATAATATAACCCTGCACAGTATAACCAAGTACCTCAGCACAATGCACCACGAGGAGATCGAGCTAGCTACAGAGGTGGAGAATGACCTAGAGGATGATTTGGACGAGGCAAAGGGCCAGTAGTGTGTCACAACTGCCAATAGCCAGGACATTATTCAAGGGAATTTCCAGTTCCACCAGTGACATGTATGTATTGTCCCATAGTAGACCATGATACAGAAGATTGTACAACACTCTTGTAGAAGATCCAAGAAAAGAGGAATCAGAAAAACCAAAATGTACAATGGATTTATGCAGAAGCCAGGGACAATGGAAGAAAAATCAATATAGTCACGCATGAAGGAGCTTAGACAAGAGTTGACACACTAAGAACAAATATAATGCAACACCAATGGCTGAAGAAGAATGTTGAACCACATAAGCAATTTGATGCACGAAAATAAAAGGAAACATTAAAGGATGCTAGAGATGAGTTTCTCAAGCAGAACACTACAACTACATCAGTTGCGCATCAGAATCAGAACTCTCCTATGTACGAGATTCCTTCCTCAATGGACCACACCAATGAAGCACAACCTGTAGAGAAAGTACGTAACATAAGAGATTTTTTGCAATCCTGTGTTCAGTTATTAAAGGATCCATCATCTATCAAAATCTTACAAAATCTGCTAGAAATATGTAACACAAAGGGAGAAGGGAAATTAGAGTATAAAACAACCAATCACCTCCATACAAGGAGGACAAGCAGGGAATTTAGATTGAATTCCAACATCGAAGATTTCAATATGGGGGATATTATACTGGACTTAGGCTCTGAAGTGAATGTTTTACCTAAGAAGACATGGAAGTGTATGGGAGAACCCACACTAGGCTATTCACTTGTCTAGTTGAAGTTAGCAAATCAACATAGAGTTATACCAATTGGAAGGCTTAAAGGTGTGAGAGTAGATTTGGATGGAGTGTGCACTAAGGTAGACTTTGAAGTAATAGAGATAGTAGATGGCACAACACCTTATCCAACATTGGTTGGACTGGATTGGTAATTTTATAACCAGGCCATAATCAAATTGAAGACAAGAAAAATCAAATTTGAATCAGGTGAATATAGAGTCATTTCACCATTAGACCCTTCAGAAGGAGAAAGGTTTGTAGAACCCACTTGCTTATATCTAAAGGAAATAAACCAGTTGTATAGAACCACCATGTGCGAATAAGATTATGTTAACCCAACTGCAGATGGGGTACTCAGTTGGAGAAGCATCACATCATGTGCTTATGACTCAGATCCACGTTTGGAGAATTGGAAACATATATTACATGAAGTTTCCACAAGAAGGTGCACAAGAATAGACTGCGCAGTAAGATGGGTCGGTACAGAGATAAGAGAACCTCCCATTTTTCATGGGGTAAATGATCTAGAGGAATTTCTGACAAAATATGAGGAAGAAATGGTAGAAAATTAGAGGATCTTATCCCTATATATTTCACTCAAGGATAAACTTGCAAGATGGTGGGTTTCTCACAAAGAAACAATTTGGTACTGGTACCAATGTAAACGATTAATGTGCATCAGATTTGGTGCGCAGCAAGGGAGAAATCAAATGCAAAAGTACAAGGAACACCAACAGAACATTTGGAGAAGTGCATAACACAATGGAGGATGAAACCACCAGAAACATGGCCTCATCACTTCATCCACACACTGGAAGGAATCCCAGAGAATTGGTATGTAGACTAGGAGATGCGCAGAGGCACTACAGAATGGACAAACTTATAGAAAAAATTTGTAGTGACTTTCTCATTTGAACATGAGAACCCAAACATTGATTTGGCACCAAAGAAAATAAAACGTGTGGTATTTATTGATGTACTAGAGGTTGAAATCATGACAAAATATCAACAACATAATAGACAGTCAGTCAAAGAACTATTGTCATGTCGTCGTGTGGAAGAAGATGCACCAGATGAAGATGACCCTTGCAACATTCAAAATATATAAATTGAAGGAGAAAGAGAGGTGGAAGGCACATTTATGGAGTCAGGAGTATTTACTACACCAATCAAAGTGAAGAAAGTAAACATTGGTACAACTAACAATCCTAAAATGGAAAGTATTGGAGACTACTGGGACGAACAAACAGTAGAAAGAATAACAGATTTATTGTGTGAATGCAGTGACCTGATCCCAATGACCTTTACATAGATGAAAGGAATAGAAGGAGAGTTGAAAATACCTCTCAAACCTGAGGCAAGACCTGTCAGACAGAGACCTTACAGACTGAATCCAGTGTATAAGTAGAAAGTGAAGACAGAAATTGACAGAATGTTGGAAGCTGGTATCATAGAACCAGTAGAAGAGTCTAAATGGATAAGTCATGTGGTAGTGCAAGAAAATAAACAAGGGGGGGTAAATATCTATGCATATTTGATAATATTGAATGATTCTTTCTTACATGACATGTTTCCTGCCCCTTTCATAGATGAGGTCTTAGAGAATGTGGGAGGCCAAGAAGAATATTCATTTACAGATGGACTCTCAAGTTACCATCAGATCAAGATAGCTCTAGAAGACAGGTATAAGACTACTTTTGCTACAGAATGGGGATCCTACTAGTATACAGTCATGCCATTTGGGTTAAAGAATGCACCAGCCATTTTTTCAAGAGTAGTCATAGATACTTTTAAGGAACTTATACATCAGTTTTTAGAAGTATATCTAGATGACTGGACTGTATATAGTTTGTTAAAATATCACATAGAAGTATTAAGGCTAATGTTGGAAAGATGCAGGCAATGTCAGATATCATTGAATATCAAGAAGTGCATTTTTGGGACACATTTTGGAATATTGTTGGGACATATAGTGTGTAAACAAGGCTTGCTAGTATATATTGTTAAGATTGCAGTCATTTTAAACTTACCACCACCAAATTTAGTGCACCAGTTGAGAGCAACACTAGGACATATAGGCTATTACAGGAAATTTGTAAAAGGGTATGCAAATATTATTGCACCAATGGAAAAGTTGTTAAAGAAGGATATCAAATTCTAGTGGAATGAATATTGTCAACAAGGGTTGGACACCTTAAAAGAAAATATGGTCACATCACCCATCCTAGTATTCCCAGATTGGGAAAATACATTTCATGTGAATGTAGATTCATAATCCATAGCACTTGGAGCAATTTTGGCGCAACCAAGAGAAGGGGATTCAGACCATCCTATATCATTTGCAAGAAAAAAATTGTCAGAATCATAGAATAATTACAACACCACAGAAAGAGAAGGCATAACTATGGTATATGCACTTCATAATTTTAGGAACTACTTATTGGGTAAACACTTTAATATGTTCACAAATCATTGTACCCTCAAATATCTAGTCAACAAGCCAGTGTTGGGGGGGAGGATCTGTAGATGGCTATTGTTATTTCAAGAATTTGATTTCGAAGTGATAGTCAAACCAGGGAAGTTGAATAAAGGACCTGATCACCTGTCAAGGGTAACTAATGGAGAAGAACCTACCAATTTTGAAGACAACTTCTGTTATGCACAGTTATTTTCAGTACAAGTAGCTAATGAATACTTTGTTGATATTATTGAATACTTAAGTACAAGGAGTGCGCAAAAATAATTTATCATTACGCAGAAGAAAAGTCTGGTAGTCAGAGCTGCAGACTATCAACTTATTGTAGAACACTTATACAAGATGGGCGCAGACAGAATTTTGAGAAGGTGTGTAGTAGAACATGAAAGGCCTATAATTTTGGCAGAAGGTCATGAGGGAATAGTTGGAGGAAAGTATGTAAGAAAATATACAGTGCAGAAGGTATTGCGTTCAGGCTTATGGTGGCCAACAATTCATAGAGATGCTAAGGAATATTTCCAGAAATGTGATGTATGTCAAAGGGTAGGAAAACCCAACAGAAGGGATGAGATGCCCCTAAGACCACAAGTAACTTTGTAGGTATTTGAAAAATGGGAAATAAACTTTGTTGGACCAATCAATCCACCGACAAAAATATCAAGAGCTAGATATATCATTTTTGTGATGGAATACTTAACAAGATGGGCGAAGACAATAACACATTTCAACAACACATTGCAGGGCGAAGACAACAACACATTTCTTGTTTGAGAAAGTGATCACCAAATTTGGATGTCCAAGAATTTTGATGAGTGACCAAGGTACTCATTTTATCAATGGTACTATTAGGGCTATGATTGAGGAGTTTGAAGTTTATCACCAAAAGAGTACACCATACCATCCCCGGGAAAATGGAACAGTAGAAGCCTTCAATAAGATCTTGGAGAATGCTTTGAAAAAAATATGCAATGTCAATAGGGATTCTTGGGACTTGAAAATACCAGCAGTATTATGGGAATACAGGACTACATGTAAGAAGCTGACCAGAAAGACACCATTCAGGTTGGTGTATGAGCAAGAAGCAGTGGTGCCATTAGAATTTCTGGTACCCAATCTGCGCGTAGCAGTAATTACCAACATGACAGAAAGAGGCGCAGTAAAGGAGAGGTTGGATCAACTAATGGAGATGGAAGAGGATAGGATTTTGGAAGGATTTCACCAAGAAGTATAGAAAGCAAGAGATAAACACTGGCATGACAGACATATAAAGAGGAAGAGTTTCAAGGAAGGAGACCTAGTCTTGCTCAATGACAATAAATTTTTCCAACATCTTGGTAAATTCAAAATGCATTGGTTGGGGCCATATGAGGTAAAGAATGTCACAGATGGGGGATCTGTACAACTAAAGGGTCTGGAAAGAACATAACTAAAAGGAATGACCAACGGGAGTCGACTGAAATTGTACAGGGATAGTCGACCTCTTGACGCTTAAAAGTTACAGTGCAGTAAGAAATGCATGTACATAGTGTACTATAGTAGAGAGTAGAATAGAAAAAGGATAAAAAGAAATAAAAAGGAGAAAAAGAAGGAAAAAAAAATACAAAAATAGAAAAGAAAAAAAAATACAAAAATACTGAGAAATATTGTGCACGGAGAAAGTGGACTTAGCGCGACAAAAGGAAAAAATGTTTGCACGCAGCATATGGTTGACAGAAAGAAAAACATCATGCACTAAGGAAAAATCACAGCAGAAATGCACGACGAACTTAAAAAGTTTAGCGCACCGGAAAAGGGACCGACAGTCGGAACAACAAAAAAGGAAAAAAATGACGGTTAGGGAAAAAAGACGCGAATTTACAACATTTGTGGAATTGAATGAAGTGTAATCAACAAGCTTCAATGCATTAATCGCATCTAGGGAAGCTTCTCCGAGATGATTCATCGCATTCATGGAACCCTCTATATAAAGGGGAAACACGGGCAAAACAACACTTATTGTGAAATTGAAAACTCACGGAGCTAGAGAGCACGCAAACGACGGGAAAATAGGTGAGTTCACAGTGCGAACCAACCAAATTATATTCGTAAAAATCAAGAAGTACCCGCTATGGAACAACCAAATATCGGTGCACCAAGACAAACTTCAAGAAAAAACAAAAGTAGCCTTAGGGAACCACACAAAACTATGGAAGTAGAGCCAGAAATGACACAAAGAGAGGGAATTGTCGATGTTGATGCAATTCCCTCCCCGCAGGATGAACTGGTGAGTGATACATTGGTTGAGGAAGAAGCACAATCTCCAATAACAGTTGGCATGGAAATTGATTTGCATGAAAGTGTGTAGGGCCACCAAACAAGAGACGCAGGCAACCAACAACAACCCGCGAGGGCCGAAGTAGCCCATAGAACAAATGGGGATGTTAGCAAGCAGACAGAGGTTGTGGCGTCAAGACCACAACTTGGGGCAGGGTCTATGCAGTAGCAAGAAGGGTTGGTAGAAGACATAATTGAGCAGCGAGACTTCAACGCAGAATATAGACAAGCAGAGGTTGGGACCTCTAGTGTGTCAGTAAGAAGAAAGGGGAAAAAACCCATGGTGCAGTCTCCGCCTGCGTAAGAAGCCCGATGCAACAATTGTACTACCGCGCATTCTAGAGGGGGTGCAGGCCACATCGACCTTACTAGGGTGCGTGGAAAGGATAAGTTATTCGAACCACGATGTGGCCGACGCTAGCAGATTCTTAGAATTTTCACAGCAAGTCTACATGGACAACATAGGTACGGGTCCATTTAGAGACCCTGTGATGCAACCGAAACAATGGATTCCTGTCCAACACATGGATCCTATTATGGCCCCATAATTTATGGGAATCATCTTATGACTTGGATATTATCTGCATCTGGTGATTTGGTTCACAAATGATATTGCATTAGTCAAATAATTTGTGTAAAAGAAAATAAAAAGAAAAAGAGAAAGAGAAAGAGAAAAGAGGGCAGAAAAGAATTGAAGCAAAGGCCCCATGCAATAATAACAATTTGGTCATACCTTTCAAGAATGACCAAGTTCTTTTAAATTTTCAATGCTGATAGGTTAGTGAATGCATCTGATCAGACTGTCTAATCCTGATCAGATAGCCCCTAGGTTAGAATTAGTGAATGCATCTGATCAGACCATCTAATCCTGATCAGATAGCCCCTAGGTTAAAATTAGTGAATGCATCTGATCAGACCATCTAATCCTGGTCAGGTATCCCCTAGAAAGAATA
>JASDQU011400576.1:62180-72588 GCA_032191745.1 Picea mariana | reverse complement strand
GCATGCTACTATAGGAGATTTATTGAAGGATTCTCAAAGATTGCACACCCAATCACTTCCTTACAAAAGAAGGGTGTGAAGTTTCAGTGGACATTGGATTGTGAAAAGAGTTTCCAACACTTGAAACAATTATTAACAAGTGCTCCAATACTAAGGATTTCAGACCCAAATGAAGACTTCATTGTATGCACAATTGCATGTAAAGAAGGACTTGGTGGAGTCCTCAATCAAAATGGGTTTGTTATATATTATGAATCAAGGGAGTTGAAGGAGCATGAAATACACTATGCCACTCGTGATTTGGAGTTGGCAGCCATAGTGCATGCATTGAGGAAATGAAGACACTACCTTATGGGGAAAAGGTTTGAGTTGAGGATAGACTATAAGGGTCTGAAATATGTATTTGATCAACCAAATCTAAATGCTAGCCAAAGAAGATGGTTAGAATTTCTAAGTGAATATGACTTTGATATAAAGCATATCAAGGGGAAAGAGAACAAAGTGGTTGATGCACTCAGAAGAAGAGTGCATGAATTGCATGATACAACCATTAGCATGTACCAATCAGATTTGAAACATAGAATTTTGGAGGTTGCAAAATTAGATTTGCAATATAAGGAATTAGTGGCAAAATTACAGCAAGGTAATTTGCAGCAGAAAATTGAAGAATACAAGCTAGATAATGATGAAATTATCATGTATAGGAGAAGAATTTATGTACCAAATTTCCATGCATTGAAAAATATGATATTGAGAGAAACGCATAATGTACCTTATGTTGGGCACCCAAGTTATCATAAAACTATTGCAGCTGTCAAAAGCCAATATTATTGGCCAGACATGAAGAAAGAAGTTGTGGATTTTATTGCCAAATGTTTGGAATGTCAAAAGGTAATGTTTGAGCATAGACACCCAGCTAGTTTGCTACAACCATTACCCCTTCCTGAGTGGAAATGGGAAGTTGTAATAATGGATTTCATCACCAAAATTCCCAGAACAAACAAGCAACATGATTCTATCATGGTAGTGGTGGATAAGCTTACTAAAGATGCCCATTGTATTCCAGTTAAGCTCACTCACAAGGCAACCAACATTGTTGATATTTTTATGAGAGAAATTTCTCAATTACATGGTATACCCAAGACAATTGTGTCTGACAAAGATCCAAAATTTACCTCAAATTTTTGGAAAGGATTATTTAATGGATTTGGAACAAATTTGAATTTTAGTACAACTTATCATCCAGAATTAGATGGAAAAACAGAGAGGGTGAATCAAGTGACTGAGGATATGTTGAGGATGTATGTGATGGATAAACCATCAAAATGGGAAGATTACCTACACTTAGTAGATTTTGCTTATAACAATGGGTACCAAACATCTCTAAAGATGAGCCCATTTGAGGCACTTTATGGAAGAAAGTGAAACACACCGGTAAGCTGGGATAACCCAGCAGATAGAGCAGTGGTTGGCCCAGATTTACTCAGGGAAATGGAGGAGAAAATGTTGCAAATAAAAAAAAATTTAAAGGCTTCCCAAGACAAGTAGAAAATATATGTTGATAAGGGCAGAACTCACAGTGAATTTAAAGTGGGAGACCATGTATTCTTGAAAGTGAAGGCCAACAGAAGTTCCCTGAAGTTGGGAAATTGCTCAAAGTTGGCAGCTCGTTATTTTGGGCCATTTGAAATCCTAGAGAGGATTGGTCTAGTGGCTTATATGATTGCATTGCTTGCATCTATGTCTATTCATAATGTATTCCATGTATCATTTCTCAATAAATATGTACCTGATGCTAATCATGTTATTGATTGGAATATGATTCAGGTGGAGCAAGAAGGCGCTTTCCAAGTGCATCTGGTACGCATTCTGGACCAGAAAATCAAACAGCTCCAGAATCAAGCCATAGGGCTTGTAAAGTTCCAATGGACCCGGTACGATACTGAGGACACTACTTGGGAGCATGAGGATGCAATGCGAGAAGAATACCCACATCATTTTGAGGATGTTTGAAATTTTTTGTTGTATATGTGTACATAATGCACTGAGGACAATGCATAAATAAGGGGAGGGGATTGTAATGTCCCTAGGCCGAACCCAATTGTAAATGTAAATAAAAATGTACGTAAGATGGTGAGCTATTTGATGTCATTTTTGGATGCAACTTCCATGGTATAGTACGCACATGTACTGCACAGTAAAATGATGAAGTGTGCACATTCTAGGATACCGCGCACAACAACTTAAGTGTGCGTGATTTTGAGGCCAGGGAGCCTTTGTGTATATGTTGTGTTTGATAGGCTGGTGAACCAGTTTTATGATGAATTAAGCCGAAGAGCCTAGATGTTAAAGGCTAGTGAGGCTATTTTTGTATATGTCTCAACATTAATATAAAATGCATTGTTGCACGCAAACTGACCATGATAAAAGAGTATGGGGGACTAAACTTCACTAGTTAGGGAAAGGAGGGGGGTGGCTAAAAGTTAAGGAAAAGGGGCTAAGATAGGGATCATAAGCCAAAAAGGAATATTATATTAATATTTCTTAAATATAAAGTATGGATAATTATTTTATCCTAAGTTCTAAGGAGGGGGACAAGTGGACCAAAGTAGCTCCCAACATGACAAGTGTCAAGTTGGGAACACGCATACTTATAGTTTGGACTTAGTTCATTTTTGGGGGGCTTCCATCATTCAGTCATCCATTCAATCATTCGATCATCATTCAAACACTCATTGATCTATCCCATGTACCTTCATGTCACTATACCGGAACCTGTATCTGTACCCATACATGTTTGTGTAGTTGGTTATCTTGGGAGCTAGACTAAAGAAGCGGGTTGTTAGACCCGTGGGATATTGAAGAGGCAGGTTGTCGGGCCCATGATAAATTTCTGTTTGGGTGAGAGAATTGTTGGGAATTGATTTCTTGAAGGTGCTAAACTACAGCTACAGTGCTCTAAGACTTCCTGTCTGGCCTGTTGTTGAAGCCCTAGAAGGGAAGTGGGGCAGTTGAAGGACTGTTGAGAAGAGAATGGGCACACTTCCTGGGGTGGGGAAGGCATGTGGGGAATGAGAGACTGTAGGCTGTTAGTTTGAGTTGGCACCTGTGATAGAGTCTTTCATGTTGTCTGAGATCCATTATCCTAGTTAGGAATCCCTTTACCTGGGTGGAGTTTAGTCCCAGCTCAGGGGTGACGCACTGTTGAGAGTGATGAGCAGTGTGGTCTAAGGTTGGGAGGTTCGTGGAATGTATGCACACAATTGGTGATATTATTAAGATAAGTGTCAATTGTGTGATAAATTACATGCTGCAATATTATTTATGTGTTTATTTTTATGGGTTTATCCTATGTGTGGCTTATAATTGTTTTTATATTTATGGGTATTTCCTGTATATGTTGCATGTATATGTTTACTATTATTTCAATATGAATCTGTGCATTTACAGAATGTATTTTTCTATTTATGTTTTATATATAAAGTTTTGCAATGGTTTTGAGTGTATATGTTTTAACTGCATGTAGTACAAAAAAGGTATGTGGCATAGCTCAGTTAGATGTTGGGTATGTTACAATATGTTGAGAAGAGAATGAAGGCATTTTCTGGAGTAGCATGGCCTAGCCTAGGTGGTCGAGGATGTTACAATGGGGAGAGTTTAGTATCAACTCATATAATGTACCAGATTGAAAATAAACTAAATCTAAGTACTAAGCTCGAGCAATGCAATGGTTTCTTCCTCAGTGACCACACCACCCATGACGATGTCACGAGAAATTAGGGGTAAAAGAGATTTAGTAAACCATTCAACCAATAATTGGTCAGGAATGGTCACTTTAATCAACCTTCGTTGTCGTCTCCACTCATGAATGTGATCATAGATATGTACGGAGTTCATTTGACGAAGTGAGGTTAAGAGTTATATACCAGTCTCGTAACAGATGGATAATTGAAAATGCGTGAGAAAATCCATAGTTAGGGAGCTGAAGTCTTGAAAGGTACCACGTTGAAGTTCAGTGTACCATTTGGTTGCGGATCCCATGAGTGTGTGTTGGAAAAGACGTAAAAGTGTAGAATCATCCATCAGTGAGTTTGATGAACACCGTAGATGGAATTCCATGACATGGTTGTTAGGGTCTTCCCCAGGTTTATCGTCAAATTTAGGAATGTCAGAAGGTAATTTAGCAGGAATTGTCGGCCATAAAGGAAAATGCAATATGGGATCATTTGTCAACCAAAACAAATCTGGTAGATCCAACGTGGCGAGGAATGGTAGTTGTCGATTAACCTGAGGGTCTATTGATGTGTTATAGGGACACCAATGGGTCCATAAAATGGTTTAGGTGGATAATTGTATCCAGTAGGCCCTCCCATATCTGGTTGTTGTTGATCGGTATAGGTAGAATTCGATTGTTGTTGAGGAACGTTCATGAGTGGAGGTAAACCCGGTTGATTTTGAGTATAAGTCAATTGATTAGGTTGTGGGGGATAAACAGTCTGTCCTTGAGGAGGGTAAACAGTTTTTCCCTGTGGAGGGTAAACATTAGACCCTTAGGGAGGATAATATTGTTGTCCTTGAGGACCCTAGGTGGGATTTGGGACACCTGGATATGGTTGTCCAAAAATATGATTTCCCTCCTTGGTAAGGTATATTAAATGTACCTCCTTGAGGTACTCCCCAGGATTGTGAAGGGTTTATAGTAAAAAGGGGTTTTCCCCCTACCATAGGTTGTGTAATAACTGTGGTTTGACCAATAAAAGGGGATTGTCCCCCAGCAGGTATGTGCATGCATAGTTGTCCCCCCGAAGGGACATGCCCACTAGATGATGGTTTCCCCCCAGTCGGGATTTGTCCCGCAGTTGATTGTGTGTGTATGGAAGGGTTATGCATTCTCTTATGTATAGGTGTTCCAACAAGATTTTGTGGAACATAAGGAGTTGTAGTGTGAAAAGGTGTAGTGGTGGGAGTAACGGTCAAAGTAATTTGTGCATGATTAGGTGTTACGACTCTAGTGTTATGTTGGATTTGTGCTAACGTAGCAGCAGGATTGAATACTTATTCGATGGGACGATCAATAGTCTGACCAAACGGTCCTTCCTCAGCAGCAGCAAAGGAAAGAGGGTCATGATGATCAAGAGGTGGTCGACTAAATTTGAAATGTTTGTAAAGATCACATCCCGATGGAGTCCTCCATACAGAATGAATAGGTGTTTGTTGTGGATTTACAATGCCAGCAGACCAGACAGGAGTTTTTTACTCATCATAATCATGTTGTGTGTCTTCCATTTTTGTTTCAATGTATGGCCTCAATGACAGATGACAAAATTCCTCTTCTATTACGTTACCAAATGAGTCCAATCGAAGAAGAAGTGGTTTGATGGGAACTTCTAACACATAGATAGTATGAGGAATGGGATCCTCAACTATAACCAAGGCACTTTCAAGATTTTCTAACAAAGAAGCAGCAATGCTCCCAGTGTTTGAGCTATTTTCTACCTCTTCACGGTAAATGTCTTTAGGTAAATTAGGGGTAAGAGTTCGTATCCTTCTGGAGGCAAACCTTGCATCCTACGTGATCTACAAAGACCTTTATCATCTATAGTATAAATCTTGAAAAATGATTAAGTAAATCAACAGTACACATTAAAAAATCTAGAAGAACCAACAAGCAAACAAAACATTCTCTCAATGACCATACTAGTTGGTGATGAAATCCAACATCGTGTGACCAAATTGAGAAGGGGATAGGATATGAGAGGGTGGAAAAGTTACGTTGGTGACCTGCTTAATGGACTTATGCCTTGGTTCAAGCTTCCACACAATAATCATGGATTTACCCTCCAAGGAGCCCGAGTGAGTTTGACCAACATATCTTCCAAGTACAACGAAGACTTCCCTTCACGGTCACCTTGTGTGAGGACCCTAAATATTATGGATACTAAGGAAACTAGCTCACAATCAGCCTTTGGGTGAGTACATTCGATAGTCCAGTCCGAATGTATGGGAAGGATAACAAGTCTGAAATCTTTCAAGAGAACTGAGGACAAGTGGACTGGTAGAACTCGAAAGGACCCTGAATAGATTCAAAAATCATGAAGTACTGAGATCAAATGAAGAAAGTTGGACCTCAAGAAGAACCCCCAAAATACGATCTTACTACTACAAATTGTTAAACCTTGGAGGGATAATCTTTGTGGCTCTCCTGAACGCGACCTCGTGCATAACCCCTATATGAGAGGGGGATTCCAGCTATGCTTATACAAAAATTGGAATTACTCTCCCTATCGCGAGATGCTAAGTTTGTTTTGAATGCTTTGGAGATTTATACTCACATCCTAATCCAAAGCGCTAATCCTAGTATAATGTTCATGGAAGAATCTAAAAAGAAAAAAGTTTCTAGACCGATTTTTAATTAACGTTAATTTTAGTGGTTGTTCTTTACTCAGAGGTGAATGAGGGTAAAACTAATGATGTTACAACTCGAATCCCAAAGAATCAAAAGAATGATAAGAAAATGTTTATTTCGATGAACTTCTATTTACGGGAAGGAGAAGAGTTTTCTTTCTTTCACTATCAAACACAAAAATGTAGAAAGTTGATGCAATTGTTTTCAACAAGAATCTGTTTCAATACTAAATTATTCATAAATTGTTTCTAGTATCCAAAACCAATCAAAAAAAGTATCTTTTCATTTGATTATGAATATGAATTGATTTGATTCAATGCTTCTTATGCCAAAAAAGAGTTATCTATTGTGGTTTTTAGACAATTGGAAGCAGGCATCATACAAACAAAAGAACACTCTCATAGCAATAAAAAAGAAGAAAAAACAAACTAAACTTTCCAAAAAGAACACTAAAACAAAAAAAACTCACTTAAAACAAATTATTGGAAAGATACGAAGATCAAATACCAATTAGAATAGTAAAGAGATCTCTGGGTTTCCTTGTAATAACCTTCAAACAATCAGATGAACGAGAAAGTATAAAAAATGAACCCAGAATCTTGAGGAGAAAGAGTGATTTTCTAACAAGGAAATACTTTGAAAATATCCAAACAAAGATAAAAAAGTATTAAAAATAAAAAGGTTGTAGGTTTGATAGAAGACACAAGCTGACAGAACAAGTCTTGAGCTAAAAGAAGAACCCAAAAAATTACACCCAGCACAAAAGTGTTCAACAATTTTTCAAAAAGGAGAAAAATCGGCGCTCTGGTTATATTAGCACCAAAGCACTACAACGCTCCCTAAAGCACTACAGGGGAGCACCGATAATGAAATTAGCGCTCTGGCTGTAAAGGAAAAATGGCACGAGGTTCTGAGAAATAAAAAGAACCAACCTAGAAAATAAAAACTCAGGAAGGCTTGATCACCAGTCTATGTGAGATGACTTCATGATTGACAATAGATGTATAAAAGAGAAAAAATAAAGTGTGTAGGATTTGAAGATGAGAAAAAAGAGAAGACAAAACCAAGGAAAGAAACCAAAACTGAAAGCTTTGTTCCCCAGTGGAGTCGCCAATTTCTGTTGTAGGAAAATTCCCCTATGAATAGGTGAATTTCCTCTTGGATCCTAGACCCCTATGACCAATATAGAAAAATGCTAACATTAGACACTAACATTCCTTTAAATGTAGATAAACTAGTCAAAGGAAAAAGAGGAAGAAAGTATGATGTACCTTTTTTCGAAGCTTGTCCTTGCTCAGTCCATGATGAACTTGATATTCAGGCCCTTTAATGAGATCTGCAATTCAATAGACAACAAAGACAATGGATGCTTCCTATTCTACCAAGATTAGTTTAAGCTAGATTTATAAAGAAAAGACAAGCCTATGAAATCATAGACAAACTTGAAGGAAACAGGCAAAGAATATATTAATGGGAACAGTACAAGGCACTTACAATATGTAGATGCATATGCAGATGCAACAACCTCTCCAAGTTCTCCTTGTCCAACCACTTGCTCAAAATATCCACGATCAGAATGAAAATACTTGTTGTTTATATTATCCTCCTTTTCACCATGAGAATGCCTCCTTTTATAGGCTTTGAGAGGCTCAATCACCTTAGTTATCTTCGGAATAAGTTGAGGATATAACTCCATCAGTTGTGGTATCTCCCTTAGATACAGCCTAAATCATGGATTCGAGCCAAACCAACTTAGATCATTTCTAGTTGTCCTTAAATATAAGGGGGATTTCTTCCCAAGATTCTCTCAACCAATCGACTCTCCCTTAAAGCTGGAAACAGTGTGTTGTAGCGCTCCCTGGTAAGTAGACAAGGAGCACTAGCGCTCCCTGCATGTGAGTAGGGGAGCCCTAATCTCCAAAAAATTGTTTAAGATGATCATTCTTCAAGGAAAAATATTGGATAAGCTTTCCAACTGATGTGTTTTCATCTTCTAACATGTCTTAGAGGGTGTATCAAGTGTTCTTATGGTGTCTTTTGCAATGTGACATATGCAGGACAAAAATATGATATTTGCAACACTTGCCACACTTATGATAATGATAATGGGACATTATCAAAGTGAGGAATTTTGATGTGTAATAGATACCAAATTTCTCAATTCACTTTGGACTACATTGTGGGAGAAGATGGACACTAAGTTGAAGATGTCTACAACATTACATCCACAGACAGATGGGCAGACAAAAGTAGTCAACAAGACTTTGGTGCATCTTTTGAGGGGTTACAATCATAAGCATATGAAGACCTAAGATGAAAATTTGATCTATATACAACACTCTTATTATAGAGAAGTCCACACTTCTACTGGTAAGTCACCTTTCGAAACTTGATTTGCAAGTACAAGAGACACTGAATAAGTCATAGTAAAAGTACAACATTAGGCATGAACAACACAAAATAGAGAGAACATTTAGAGTGGGAGACAGGGTATGGTTACAGCTGAATAAGGAAAGGCTACAGGGTCCTGGTAAGAAGATCAATTCTCTACAATATGGTACTTTTGAGGTATTGGAAAAGGTGGGAGATAACGCTTATAGACTCAATCTACTTTCATACATGTGCATTTACTCAATAGTGAATGTGGAGAATCTCAAACTCTATGAGCCTTCCATGCTAGATTAGGAGGAGGAGCAATTCCTACCTTCCATAAAGGACTTAGCACCAGATGCTCAGGAAGAGTTGGAAAAGGAAACAATTTTGTAGAAGTGGTTCAAGGCTACAAGATAGGGGTAGCATGACCTTTAGAAGATTGGGTTGAAAGTGAAACTTCCAAGAAAAGAAAAATTAAATACCAAAACCCTATCATAATTAAGGTTTGAGGAAGTCAAAAACCTATCCCTAGATGGTTATTATGCTATGTTCAATATCAATCCACTAGGAGGAGAAGGAGTTCCATTCGTTTGCATTGTATATTGTTCCATAGATGAGAAAAACATCTAAGAGTGGTATTCTGTGAGCATAACAAAGGAGAAGAGATTTTGTAGCAACCATATAGGCTACGGGTCAAAATGAAACTCTAGATAGATTGCCTCTTTCTTTGTACTTGCATCATTTCTATACTAGAGAAAAGAGAGAAAAACAACCTCACCTTCTAGTTGGGTTTTCTCTCGTATTGGGTTTCCTAGGTCATATCTTGTGTTTATTTGTGGATAGTATGTTTATTTATTTATGTTCTCGGGTTTTCTCTCGTATTGGGTTTCCTAGGTCATATCTTGTGTTTATTTGTGGATAGTATGTTTATTTATTTATGTTCTCTATTTTTCACTTTTAACTATTTCATACGATTTTTTTAAAGAAGAAAACCAAGAATCAAGAGTCTGAGATCTAAAGGAAAAATAACCTTAATAGTAAATATTACAGTTATTTATTAGATCTGTTGTGACAAACTCTTCCAGTGGAATATCCACATCAATTTACAAATCAAAAAGTGGTGGTTACGAAGAGAAATAGTAATTTCCTAGGTAAATTGATCAATTTTGATCCATGGAGGAAGACAAACAATTTTTCATGTGTAAAAAGGCATGTCGAAGTAGATTTGAGAAAAATAATTTTGAAGAAAGTCATCTTCATTGAAATGTAATGCTCTTGACTATGTAAATATGGCTTTTTGATGCATATTTTGTCATCAAATTGAATATCCAATAATATCTCAGTTGGAGACAAAAATCACTATAATGTGTGAAATTCAAGTATTGAACCATAAAAAAATAATGTCTTAGTTGGAGACAAAAATCACTATAATGTGTGAAATTCAAGTATTGAACCATAAAAAATATGTGGCAAGTTAAAATTAAAATAAATAAATAAAATTTAAAAACTTTAAATAGAAACTAAAATAAAATGAAAAATAAAATTTAGAAAATTCTATTGATAAAAGCATTTCGTACACTAAGAAAAAATTTAAAAAAAAGTTATGAAAAATTGAAAAGGAAAAAATTG
>JASDQU011400576.1:14995-39404 GCA_032191745.1 Picea mariana | reverse complement strand
ATTCACCCGTTAGTTTTAGAAGTGTGTTAATTCAATCTCTGTTTATATTTTGATTAACTTTCGTCTTGCTGAAACACTATTTTTAATGAATTCTAATTTGTTGAAACACTACTGACTCTGCCTTAGTTTATTGAATGAAATTCGTAATTATTTTTATCAGCAATCTTGTGTGTTGATTTTATGGTGCTAGCCAGGGATCGGGTTAAAGGTTCCTTCTCAGACAGGAAGGAATTAGAACACTTTGTCTTGTGTAGATTTCATTTATTTATGTAGCGTTCTAGCTAGGAACTGGGTGAAGGGTTCCTCCTCAGAAAGGAAAGGATCAGACCATCCTGTTCTCTGTAAACTTTAATTCCAAAAGTGTGCTAAAACAGAATTAGGGCTTAAGGCTCCTGCCTAGAAAGGAAGGAACTAGACAGCCTTGTTCTCTGTTAGATAGAGTTAATTGTTTTCTGCTTACTGTTTTCATAAAAGAGTGTTAGCACTGAAGTCTCTGTCTGAGAGTAAGGGTCATGTTCTCTGATTGCAGAATAGTTGTTCTTTCCCATTGCAAGTGTTATTATAATGTATTCCAGGATTCTTAGATTAATCCTTAAAGATATGCAATAGGGAAGTTGCTTTCCTATGATTCAATTCAAAACTTTAGTTCATTCAAGCAAGTGTGATTAATTTAAGTTTATTTACTACAACACTAAGTTGCTTTTGGAATTGAGCATATATAGTGCGTGGCTATCTTTGAAATGAAAGACTTCCCTGGGTTGATAATTTATGTATCACTTGGTTGTTTGAATCAATTAAGCAATTATAGTGACCAACAGCAGTGGTATCGGCCGAGAAGTCCTGAACAACTATTGCCTTATCCCAACGCGTAAGGTAGTTAGTTATGGTAATAATGTATATAGCCTTTGAATGCTTAGTTGTGGGGTTGATCGTTCCAATGAAGTTTGATTACCACTTCTCAAATGCTTGTAGAGCACGAACTGGTTGAAGTGGTAACTCATCTCATAATAAAGGCTTACCCACTCTTTGAAAAACATCACATGATATAGCATATAATTTTGCTTCCTTGAAAAGAATTTTCCACCAAAGTCCAGCTTGGAGAACTTTCTTCATAGTGGCAGTTCCTCCTACATGACCTCCCGCAACTCCATTATGGAATTCTCATAGTATATCCTATCTTTCATGATCGAAGACACATCTTTTGAGGATACTATCTAGTCCCAATTTATACAATTGTCTTGCGATCAACTCGTAATCCCTTTCTCTAACAACCATATGTTGTTTTTGGGTTGCGAAATATGTTTCTTGGAAGGATCCTGTACTTAAGAAGAATTTGATGTCTTCCAAGTACTCTTATATGGCCTCAACCCAGAACAAATCTACATCTAGGAGCTGATTGTCAACTTCTCCACCACTTTACCCTGACTCTAATATAGATAGGTGATCAGGTCCTATGTTGCATCTTCCAGGATTAATAATTACATCAAAAGAGAATTCTTGAAATAACAACAACCATCTGCAAATTCTCCCTTCCAACACAAGTTTGTTAACTAGATATTTCAATGTTGAATGATCAGTAAAGAACTTAAAATGAGAACCTAGCAATTAATGTCTAAATTTATGCAAGGCATAAATGATGGATAAACCCTCCCTTTCTATCGTTGTGTAGTTGCGCTAATCTTGTGACAAATTTCAGCTCGCAAAATAGATAGGATGATCTATAGATCCATCTCCAGGTTGCGCTAAGATAGCTCCTAATGAAATACCTGAAGCATCTACATGGACGTGAAATTCATTTTCCTAGTTTGGGAATATCAGAATCAGTGTTGTGATGAGATTCTCCTTTAGGGTCTTGAACACTTTATCACATTCTGGAGTCCATTGGAACATTTCAACATTTTTCAATAGATTTTCTAGGGGCCCAGTCATGTTTGTGTTATCACTGAAATTTCATTTTCAAATGGTTACAGGAATATAGCATCTCCAAACACCTATTAGTTCACCTGCAGCCCCAAAAATTCATTTCCAAAAGGCATGAATTGTACAACTGGACAAAAAATGGACATACGATGAAACACTAAAAGAAGCGTGCGCACGTGAGCAGGCCAAAAAAGCTAGAAAAGCGCACATGCGCCCGATGTGCGACTATGTACAAGAAAAGTTGCGCACTCCTATGAGCGACACATTTATGGTTCTTGTCGGCCCCTCACCCACTTCTAGACCATCTGCCAACTTGATTTGACCCTCAAATCCGAGATGAATCTGAATGAGGGGTTGTTCAAAGACCTAAGGGTGCTCTAAAGGGTCCCTTGTTCACACTAAATACTGGTTGGATATTGCCTCAAATACTTGCTATAAAAAGAGGCCATGGGTTCACTAAGAATTCAATAATCTCATTGTATTTTTATGTTGCCTCAAAGAGGCCATGGGTGCACTAAGAATTCAAGAATCTAATTGTATTTTTATGCTGCCTCTATTCTCCTACAATAAACCTCTTTTCTTATTGGAGCATACTAGAATCATCTCAATAAGCTATTCACCTCACCTCTTGAGGGAATAAGCTTGGATTTCTTCACCATTTTCTTTATAGTTTATCATTGTATGAAGAGATCTCACATAGGGGACTCAAGAGCCCTCCCAAGGAGGAAGAGGGGATCCATAAGCCCTCCTTTCTCTATGGTATTTTTCCACTAATATAGTTATCCATTGGTGGCATGATTATTGGTCATTTGTTTGATTGATTTTGGTTCTAATTTCCTCATGTATTTTAGTTTTATTTATTTAGTTATTTCTTTATTTGTTTTTAGATTAGTTGTTTGTTTATTTCATGTAATTGAATCATTTGATTCATACACTAACCTCTTTCCTATCTAGCAGGCCCAACTAGACTTGCAAGTGCCCTTGTTTTGCTCATTTGAGGGATGAAAAGGACACAACAATTTGCATATCTTATGATGAACCTACAATAGTATCCTGTGTGTCTCAATGTAGATCACAACTGCTTAGCACTCATAGGTGGTGGCATATTCACAATAACCACAACTTTGGTTGTGTCTACCAATACTCCCTCTCAACATACTATGTGGCCCAACAAATTCCCATGTGGTACACATAAGATACACTTTTTGAGATTCAATGATATCTGCAATTATCTGCATCTGTCAAACATTACACATAACATCGCTACATGTTCCTTGAGGAGACAGTATATCATCCAATAATACATATAGACCTCTATAAACTTGTGAAATAAATCTCTAAAAGTTGCTATCACAATCCTGGAGAAAACTGCATGGGAGTTCTTTAAGACAAATGCCATCACATTGTATGCAAAGGACCCCCATTATGTTATGAATGTGGTCTTTTTTTTGTCCTCTTCGACAATCCTTACTTGGTGGTAGTCTGAAAATCCATATATGAATGAGTACGACTCTTTCCCCGCAACCTGTTCTAGCACCTCATCAGTAAAAGGTGTTGGGAAAGGGTAATGTACACAGGAAGAGTTAAGAATTCTATAGTCTACAAAGACCCTGATATCTTATGTGCCTTTCTTACTTTGGATGACTATTGGGTTGACCCATTCTACTTCTTCCACTGCAAAAATAAGTCCAACTTCCAACATCTTATCTATCTCCTTCTTAAACTTCTCTTTTACTCTAGGGTTAAGGAGGTATGGTCTATGCCTCACAGGCTTTGATCTTGGTTTCAATTCAATTTTCATTTCTCCCATAACTCCTTTGATTCCCTTTAACTCTCAAAAGGTCTTTGGAAACTAATCCTCATATTCCTGCAACAAACTCTGTATTTCTTGACTAGTTTTCTCATCCCAGTAATATCCGACCATAGCTATACTGGATTGCTCCATGGTCCCTATATTGACCTTTCACAACTTTAATGGGTGATTATAGGAACTATCAGTTTGACAAGGTATGATTTTCTGTATTTCTCTATTCCCTTTTATCTCTTTGATGGGTAGGTTTCTCAATTCATCTAAATCATCTGGGCTTTTAGAATCCCTGGAAATCTTATATCATTCTATAGGCTTCTTGTCTAAAGTTAGGTGAATATTAGTCTGAAGTTCTTGGCTATTCTTTTCACATACCACTAGGTTTGGTTTCTGATTACTATTGTCTATAAAAACAAATTCTTTAATCTTTTGCAGGACTACTTCAAGCTCAGGGTACTTACTTGTAAATGAGAAGTCCTTGAAAAAATGATATTCCAGCGTGTTACAACTCAAAATTACTCACTTCGATAGTGTCGCAAGCATTGTCATTACAAGTGTCACAAGTGTCGCATTTTGGTCGCAAGTGTCGCAAGTATAGAGAAAAGCATGCTTCCATAATTCCTATGTCGCGCCTATAATGACATCGAAAAGACACTTGAAACACCTTGAACATTTGATTTGGAAGAAGAGGAATGGGTTACAGAGTTATGAACCTTTTTTCCATTTGAAACAACCACTAAAAATTGAGTTTCTGAGGACAACGCTCCCGCCTATACACTCTTAGGGAGCGTCATAATGCCTTGTCCGCCTTTTTGAGGAGTGTTTCTTCTATCAGGAGTGTTGTCACCCCCCTATGAACTATTAGGGAGCATTGTAGTGCATTGATGCTCCTTTTAGGGGAGTACTACCTATTCTGGGAAAAACTTGGTTTGTTGAAAAGAACGAGGGAAATATCCTCTCGATATCTGAAGGTAGTTGGATTCGAATCCTTGGTCAAGCCATGATCCTAGGGAAGATCCCTAACTGAAGGAGGAAAATCCTCAACTTACACTAAATATATCTCAAGTGGTTGGGCCTCTCCAAGCCTATATAAGCAGGCCTTCGCATGGTGAAAAAAGGGGGAAAGAGTATTATGAAGCATCTAAATTATGATCTCATGAGGAAGATGCTATCTAAAACTTCAGCATTCTGCGGGTGGATTGATCAAGCAAGGGTTCGGACAAGGGGAGCTTGACGAATTTTCTTCCCTCACATCTATGGTTGTAAGTTTTCTTGGTTGTTGTTCTCATTAATATGATATGCTTGGCTTGTTCCTTTCTAGTTTGTGTTTGATCTCACATGAATTTTTCTCTAGTAGATAGATCTGTTTCAAGATAATCTTAGTAGGGTAGGAAGCTGGTTGTACCTCATTTGTTTACAGGGCTTATCGAGGAGTTCAAGGTTGGAGCTCAAATCAGACCATGCAGGGACAAACACCGGTAAAAAGGTACTTCTTTTTTCTTCCCTCCTCATACACTAGCTTATCTAGATCTAAAAGGAAGTTAGTGTCCACATTAAGCATCTTCTGTCCTGAGAGATAAGAGTCTAGCTCTCAAGAGGAGATCTACCTGTCCGCAGGGAGATTTTCCTTTAACACAGTGTCTACGAGACACTAGTCTGTCTTCTGTTTTGTTCATGTATGAACCTATATTTCAGGATTGGACCTAGTGAGTGGGGAAATACTTGAACCCAGAAGCAAGAGGGTATTTCTACAAATTGCCACTGTGTCACACATTGTTCAATATGTGCTTTAGGATCAGATTCTCCATTGAACAGTTGCGCAACTTGGAAATTCATCCGCCGCTCTGATTCTAGTTTCTCCTTACTCTGAAACCTATACTTGATAGCTTGATTCACATCGTCCCAATTTCTGAGTAATTCTTTATGATTGGCCCGTAATTTGGAAGGGGTGTCCTAGAGGGATAAATCTAGTACTGAGATCCTTTGATCCTCCGCTACATTTTCTTCTATGTTGAGAAGAAAAATATTGAGACCCAAGGTACCATCATATACTGGGTGTCCTTTGACTTCGGTCCCAACCCATCTAGTTTCTATGACAGTTACAGATCTCCTAGAGAATTTTTCATATGATACTTGCTACCAACTATCAAATGTCAGTTATGAATCTTCATCCACTGAATGTATGCTCCAACTTACTGACCCATCAGCAATAGGATTTATGTAATCGTCTCTTGTTTCAGATCTTACAGTGTATAACTGATCCAAGTCTTCTCCCTCCATATTATTTTCTGTATATATGGGCCCTACATATCGATCCAAGGGTTGAACTACCTTGATTTTGTCTACCTTAAATGTCATGGTGTTTTTCTTTAAGTCAATCATTGCATAGTTTTCATAGGCCAAATCGATCCCAAGTAGTGGACGGTAAGGGTCCTTATCCCCCATGATCTCAATCACTTCAAAGTCAACTACTATCTTCACTCCCACAACATCTATTCCTACATTCTCCAGTCTTCCTATGGGGAAAATACAATATTGGTTGGCCATTCTTAACTGGATTGGGGAATATGTCAACCGAGTTTTTCCTAAGGCTTCCCTAGTATTTTTAGGTAGAATGTTCACATCGGATCCTAGATCCAACATGACATCCTTAATCTCAAATTCATCTAATTGGGCTACTATTCTAAATTATTTTCCAATTCGTACTTTTCTTCTCTGCACTCTCTGATTACTCTTTTTAGGAAGATTAGTCCTTATTCCTGCTTCTATGGGTTCTTCATTCCCTAAAACTAGGTATACCGCATTGCACAACTTCTCTGTTAATTGGTCGTTCTTGAGAATGTTAGAGAATAATTAAAACAAAAGGTCGACTACATTTTGAGGTTTCTCAGGTTGTCTTGGTGTGACTACAAGGTTTCTCGGTGCAAGAGGTGAAGCAGGGACTTGCGCAATATTAGGGTAAACAATAGGATGTGGGGGTTTTTCTTTCATTTTAGGGCTTGGGATATTCTAGAATACTTCTATGGTATTTTTAAAGAACAACTTTCGTTCTAGGGGGTCATACTTGTCTTCTTTAGGTGGTGCTTTCTGGATTTGAGGTAGATTATCAACATCATCTTATGTCTTTTCTCCTCCCTGAGTAATTATATTGAGGTTGGTTAATTGTCCTTTACTAACTCTCTCAATTTCTAAACTGATGAGGTTAGTTCCTTGTTGACGTACCCGATCTTCCCATTTTGTTATTAGTTCTGGGAAATCTTCAGTTGTGTGCCCATTCATTCTGCAGTAAGAGCACCATGGTCGCCTTGGATGAGGACAGTCTCTCTCCATATTTCCTTAATCCTCACAGTTATAACATCTTCTTGTCCCTATTCCTGTAGTTCTTCCTCCTCTGAAGTCTCCTCTGGCCCCACCTCCTCAACCTCTCCCTGGTCCCTGTGAGTTTTCATTCACCTTGAAAGTTGTTCGGTCCAACCTGTCTGCAATTGCATCCAATGCTCTACATTTATTGGTAGTATGTGTCGTGGATCCACAGAACTAACAATTTTTTGCATAATGGGGCACTGTCTTGGCCCATGCCCATGGATTCAATAGATCTCACAATACTCAACTGTTGGTGCTGCTTGTCTTCGTGGAAAATCATGATATGGAGTGGGGTTATGGAATGATAAGTTCGCATATACTTACGCAAATCCTCTCATGGGTCCTGGTGAGGGTCCCATCATATTCTTAGGAGGTCACACTCCCCTCATTCATGGACATTTGTTCACCATATGTTGTTTTGTATAACATCCAATGCACCAGACCTGCAGTCGTCCTGGTCTGGGTATCGTTAGTTCTTGAATATTTTATGTAAGATATTATGTTTTCCCTTTTATTTGCACCAAATTCAAATATGTTGGGGGTCTAGTCACTCTTAGGCTCCCAGTATATCCCTTCATAGCTTCAATCTTCATCGATTGTTCCAAGGCGTCTGTCAACGTGGCTATCCATTGTTGTGTTAGCAGAATTTGAGTCAGAGGTAGCAATCCATGAATGTACCATTCTCTTTTATGTTCCTCATGGATGGGATGTGATAACATACCTATAGAATATTTAAACTTCTATCTATATTCCCAGGCTGATTCACCTTCCCTTTGTTGAATCGCGTGCAACTCGGACAGAGCATGTTGTTCTGAATGAGGTAGTTTAAACTCCACTATAAACTTGGTCCGTACCTGGCCAAGTGTGAACACTTGACCTTACATTCATGACACTCTTGGCTCAATAATATTTATGTACCACTTCAGAGCGTGACCCCTCAAGGTAGTCTGGAACTCAACCAACTTATTCACATTCAGATTGCCTCGCACAAGAACCAATGTTGCTCGACGTATTCATCTCCCTTACCCCAAAATTCTAGGTATCGGGTAATTGAACCTCCCGCATGACCAACCATTGTTAATCTTGGTGCTCTTATCAAAATGAAACCTAACGGTCCTACTTGCGATCTGCCAGGGGATCCCAATATCCTCCTTGTAATTGCACTTCCTGGTGGTGACTGACTAACTAATTGTACTAGAACAAAACTAGCATGAGAAGGTAGTATCAAACTTACCACTTGTATAGAAGACACTTGGGGTATGGGCAATTCAGGGCTGGCACCACTGGATTTGGGGCAATTTTACTTGATCTGGGGGGTCTCATTTTCTTCCACTGAAGCAGTCTCTTTAGTTGGATTCCCGATCTTTCCTGTCATCAGGGATGAATCTTATTCAAGATTCATGTCAGATTCCTCATATCTTACATATACACATTCTCCTTCTTGTCAACCCTCCTGGGGACTTATTTCTCTCTGCACTTATCTCTCACTTAATCTTTGACTGACTAGTCTTTCCTGTCTTCTCATGTTTCACAACTCTTCCATCTATCTTTCCTCTACTTCTCCTGGTCTGAATTCCTTCCACAACTTCTCAGACTATATTGTTTCTTTCTTGATCTTGCCTCACCACCACTTCTCAACTATGGTGACTCTTTTCAAGGCTATCTCATCTCTTGCATCCATTTCTTGCTATCCCCCCCCTCGTTTGTCAAAGAACCCTTCCCCTCTCTCAAGCCATGAATCTATCCCAGTCTCGCCCTACCCCAAGAGACGATATTTATGATGCCACCTTAGTTAGAGACATGGTCAACATCCCCTCTTCCATCAAGAAAAATTTAATCCACAGGTGGATTTCTCTCAACAGTCTTCCCCTTGGGTCTTTCTTGAAATCCGCCTCTGCGTATGAAAACTGTTGGTGATTCTCAGCTGCAAACTCAATAATGTATCCTTCTAATGTGGTATTGACCCATAAATCAATCGCTCATGTGACTGGACGATCCAGCTGATAAAGTGATGCAATATTTTATGTGTCCCAAGTACATGTCCTCTTGACTCATTCTTGGTACTCTAGAGCTTCTTGGAGCCTATTTATCCAGTTGAAATTTCTTTCGAGAACTTAACCCAGAATATCTCGTACTAGTCACTTGATCTTTCTGAGTAAAACACTGCCTCATGAGTATCTTCTACATATTTTCCCCTCAGCTCCATTTCTTTCCATATGAAGGCATCACAGTTTATTTCCCAACATTAGTCAATATTAGATTTGTGAATCCACGGAAGCATCCTCCCTATAGGTTCCCTTTTAACAGAGGTCCCGACAACAAAACCATTTTGTTGGCGCAAGTTTGATCAGACTAGGCTTCTTCTCACATTACCAACAAAAGGTACCGAGTAGTCTAGAGCGCTGGCATTTTCATCTCCTCCGAAGAGAATAAGTCTCACCTGAAGCGCTGCTGAGACAAATGGATAGGGAAGGGAAAGGAAAATACTTAGGAGAATTCATAGAAACTTCAAGATTCATCATGATCTTGTGCAAGACATCTAACTACAGAACATATCTGAACTTATATGTGCAATAACCAGAACTACTTATGTTGTAGAGAATAATTCAAACATAGAGACAACATGTGGAACTCATAAACCATAAAGAAATACTGTAAAGATACAATGCATAAGGATAAACACTGAAAGACACAACATATTTTGAAAATTTGGATCCTCCTTCATATATTAACCTGAGATCTTTCTTCACTACAAACTCAGAGATGCATAGTAGCGCTCTGTTACAGACTCTTGGCTCTGGAATCATGTCACAGAGCTCTAACTTCCATATTGGTGTATAGGTTACATTACAGACTCAAAACTCTGACTTCTCAGTAGTATATAATAACTATGCCATCACCTTACCTTTGTGATATCAACTAACCAAAATCAACAACAACCAACCCGACCTAACCCAATCGATAACAACCTTTTACAATCGTATGTATCCCTATATATAAGCTAGGTTGTGTATTATGGCTTTGGCTTGAATGCTTTCTTGTTTTGTTGCAACCACTTTTTCTTTGGTGGCATTGTGTTGTCCTTTTTGCACTTGATTTCTATTTCTTTTTCTTGCTCTGCTGTCCATCTTCTTCTGAAGCTTGCACAACTCATACTAGGCCAAAACTTGTGCAATTCATTATAAAAACGAAGGGCCCAACAAGGTCTTCACTCCGTGAACTTGTGATATATCATGTGCATTCATGGGATACTTAAAATTACCCCTAATTTCACAATATATTAATAAATACGTCATAAAATCCTTTTGTTGGACACCCTCCCAATACATATTTCCAATAATAAAACCCCTTATATTTACTATATACCCCTTTTTATACCCCCCAATACTTATAAATCCCCCCATACTTTTCATTCTCCCCCCAATACCTACAATATATTGATCTTGTCTTTCACAATTAAAAACGCCCTTTATGAATGCACATGATAGGATATTGACTCACAAAGTGAATCCCCCATGATTTAACATCAACCTATCACTACCACCATCACTGACATACCATCATCAACTTGTTACCACCACTAATACTCCATATCAATTAAACCATATCCAAGATCACAAAGAACACCTCTCAAACATATTCTCAATATCACCAAAACATGCCTCTCGTCATGTGCCGAATGTGTACCAAACATGTACCAATATCACCAACATACCATCATAATATATGTGTCGCAACCATATACCAAAACCTGTCCCATACCATGTATCAAACATGTACCATATCATGCATCAACCATAGACCAAAACTTGTACCATACCATGTACCAAATCTATACCATACTATGTACCAAACCTGTACCATATCATGCACCAACCATGCACCAAAACCTGTACCATACCATGTACCAAACATGTAGAAAATCATGTACCAAACCTATGACAAATAATGTACCAATCATGTACTAGATCATGCATCAACCATATATCACACTTGTACCATATCATCAATCATGTACCAAAATGTACCATAAACCATGTACCATGAGATGTGCCTCAACCATAAACCATGTACCATAATATGTGCCTCAACTGTATGTCTCAATCATGCCATACACCATGCACTATAAGTTGCCATCAATGAAGTGCCTCAACAAAGTACCAAAAAACTAAGATCATATATCAAGTGTACGCCTCAATCATGCAACTAAGATGTGCCTCAAGCATGTCCCAATGCCTCAACAATGTACCAAATACTTTCCTCAATCATGCATCATAACCTCATGAACATGTAACCAAACTAGATACCAAGATATCCAAGAATGTACATCTAACAATGTATCATATCATCACCAAAGTGTACCATACCATCATGTACCCTTATCACCATGCCTCAAGCATGTGCCATAAACAACATAAGCATAACAAACAAGCACATAAGAATACATGTAACCTATAGTCACCCTGATGTATTAGATCAACATACCAATCTAGGCATCAACAACCAGGATCAAGCATCCTCCTTTACTTATGTCTTGTCCTCACAGGACTAAGACCTCTTGTCACGTAGAGCCTAACATGATAGGCACTAGGAAATCCATGATGGTGCCTCGTATGACACTAGCTATTCGACCTGTGGGGGTCAACCAAATTAGGGTTTTTAGAGAAAAACCTAGCTCTTCTCTGCAATCCAAAAACTCCTGCACTTCTTATTCTTTGTTGCCTCTTATTTCTTTGTCACAAACTTGTCAATATATTACTCAATCACATAGAATATATTCAAATAAAATTGTGTGTGAATATCCTTATGAGAGACTTATTCAGGTGTATATATAATTTTTCTAAGTAACCTCTTTCCTTAACTATAGGGATTCTTGAACTTTCTTGTTACAACCACTTTACCCTTTCATTAATGACTTGTAACCAAATAGGGGCTTCTTAACCATTCTTAGGGGCTTCCAAATTCATGAGGGAATATCTCCCTAATTGTGAGGAACCAAATGACATACCACCTACTGCTGGAAATGAAACGACGAGTACTATCCATATATGAGTGAGTTACCTACATTTACAATTTTCTTCATTTCCTTATTCCTAAAACAATTTCAGGTTCGATGACCACACCTTCAAGGATTCATGTAGATTTCATCAAGACTTCATCAAGTGCACCCATCAAATCTGTTGACATCAACCAATTTTGTTGACATCAATGACAATTTACTCACCATCAATCTTGACCACAACTCTGGGGTGTCTCGATGAGTAAACTTCTCTACGGGTTGACATCAATGACAACCAATTGTCTAAAAAAGAGGCATTAGACCTTATATCTATCAGAGGATCCATCCTCACCATTGGATCTGCGATATCCATTGTGGTGAATAAATTTTTGAGAGTATAGGAGACATTGATTTGATGGAGGCAAGACGAGAAGGATTTGGGCCATTGACATCAAGCTTAGTTTTGTCGAAAGGAGAGTAGTTGACAATATCAAGGAAGAGGTCGTAGCAATGAGCTGAAGAAGAGGAAATGCACGAGAGTCACAGATCCATCGGAAGGGGTCTAGGAATATCATAGTCATTGTATTTTATCTGAACTGACCTCGAGGAAGAGGGTGACTAGAATTAACCATATTCTAGATAGATCCTGGAGTTTATAACTTGACTGTTGATGGGGGTGTTGCGACCACCGCTAGATCTGACTAAAGTAATCATTGGGAATATATGGTAAAGAGTAGAGATTGAAGTTGAAGTGAGTTCACTATGATGATGATGATGATGAATAAATCTAAAATGTTAACAATATCTATTGTTCGACAAATCGGTGAGATAAAATATCAACCATAGATTGTTGTAGGTCCGACCTAGTTTCCTTAGAAGAGTTTCAAAAGATAGATGTTAAATGTTGAGTAATTTTATGGAAATGACATGATTATATAAATTGGGTGTTAAGGTGAAAAATCCATCATATATGGATACTAAACTCATCCGAGTTCATTGTTGGAGATTGAGGACGGGGGTGACTTATGCCTCCATGAGGGAAATAAAACCCTGAAGATGATTAGGAAAGGGTCCTAAGAGATGGAAATTATTGCATCGATGAGCTAGGTGGTAGGCGCCACGTATGTGCCACATAGGATGACACGAGTGATAGTTAGCCATGTGGATTCCATGTGGAAATGATATGAAAAACATTTAGAGGAGATAATGTTTGACATCGAGATAAGAATTGGGGAAGATTATAGCCATTGGAAAGATCTTGGCAAGAAGAATCCAATTATTGGGTGTATTGCTCGAAATGAAGCGAGTTGAAGAGGAAAATTTGACATCCCACTAGCCTAAGTGAGAGTTAGAGGGTTGGGTGTGTTGTGGAGTGGTATCAGAGAAAGGATCAAACTCTAGGCTTCAATGGGCCATCGAGGCCATTTAAAACTGTTTTAGAAAATTTGATGTTTCCTGGAATGCATGTTTTAAAATGATGATGTAATTTCTAGCAAGGGTGGTTGTTTCAACATGTACGATGTACTGAAAGGAAAGAAAAGGTGAATGGTCTTGTGAAACATGGAAGATAAGTTTCATTTTAGAGATGAGGAATATCATGTCCGGAAGGACAGGGAAACCCATCCAAATTTTATGGCCACTATTAGAAGCCTAAAGGAAGATAATGAGAGGCTCATGAGAGCCCAGACACAACAGGTAGAGATGAATGTAGTGCTACTGTAATTTTTTTTTGAAATCCAAAAGCATCTCCAACAAGACCCTAGTAACACATAAATATAGTAGTCATAAAAGTTGAAGACCCCATTGGATGCCCAAAGGAATGGATTAAGTCATAGTAATGTGGGGATAACTTATTCCAAGAAGAGGCATCAGGATGCCAAGAAAATAAAATATGATGGAAGTGGTTCCATAGAGTCATCCAATAGGAAGACCTCTTTCAAGAGTTTTCCAATGGTGACGCTAGAACGAGTGTTCCAAAGAGAAATAAGATATGTTCATAGAATTATTTGATTGAAGAATTCGAGAAGGATAAGTCGCCTATATTTGATGGAGAAATTAAGAAAGGAGAATAAGCCGAGGCATGACTGTTTGGTTTAAGAAATGGATTTTGGGTACACAATTACTCTGAGAATACCAAGGCAAGGATTTCCATTTTCAACTTGAATGGATGATCCTCTATTTGGTGGGAAGACCTCAAAGAAATCAATGGATTTAAGGAAAGCAAACTAACTTGGAAGAAATTTGAGAAATAATTTCAAAATGAATACGTATCAGAGAAGTATTATGATGACAAAATTAATTAATTCCATAAGTGTTGGGTTCATGTTTTGATTATTTTATTGCGATGATCAAATCCTTTTTGCATCGATATTAAATATGCTATGCTTGATATATGCCATTTTGAAGGATTCTAAAAGGTTTATATAATCAATTCACCATGAATTTGCACCAGTATGTATAATTGGTGTTTTTGCAATGATTTTGTGATCAATTCATCTCATTTCGACGTTTATGAAGACAAAATGTATGGTTTTCTTGCAATAGGGAAAAATTGTGGCCCGATCCTCCATCTGGTACCTTGTCTGACACTCTATTCAACACTTGATCCGGCATGCGATCCGATACTTGGAGCCCATTGGATTTGGTGGTTGGTACAATGGCGGTCTTTGGTGGACAAATCAAGGATCTGGGTTTTGTTCCCCCTTGTAGCCTCTAACTACAGAGCTTGACACACCTTGGATTGGGTGGTTGTAGTGATCGCTGAGTGGCTCACGAAATTACTAGAAGATGTTGTTTTTATAACTCATTTAATGAGTTTTCTATTTTTAGAGGAGGTAGACCCTTCCAGTGGTCGACCTCTCAAGATGTAATCATCTATAAATACCACTACCTATGGCACGACTAAGAAGAGGAATTTTATTGTTTAATACAAACATTATCTACAATTTTGTTCCAGGATCTGTTTTTATGATTAATGACAGTATTTTGTTGATTTAGCACCTGCATTATTATCTTGTTGGAGTGTATCCACGACCTATTGGGGGGCCCACCACTGGTCTGGATGACTTTGTATATCAATATATATTTTGTGTTCATCTTGTTGCTTAATTAGAATTCACAATTGTTTCTTTATTTCATGTATTTCTCAATTTTAATTGACGTGTATATGTCAATTATAACTTGTTAATCTAAATCATTTTCCTTAATTGCATATTGTTTGATTGAATTGTGTAGATCATATAAAGACGCCCATGGTTATGTGTTGTTTGCAGGTTGTAGGAGCTATTTAATTGTAGTATTGTGTCTTTTTCCTTCTTAGCTATAAATCAACCTGTAGGATACTAATTTAGATAGTTTCATTGAAGTCTTGATTAATTAATTTGGTTATGATAACTTATACAGAGCATTAGTTTAGACAGCGCATTAACTTAGACATAGCATTAGTTTAGACAAAGAATTAGTTTAAGATTGGTTTATTTGTAAGCATTGACAAATTAGTTTCTTTAAGTTTTGATATATTTAATTGAGATAGATTTAATTTCCATTTTAATTATTCTATGTAGGTCTATTTTGTTTATTAATTTTGCTTCAACATGATAGGATATAAATAGATTTTGAAATATGATTTTTAATAGCATTTTGGTTAATTTGGAAGTATGATTTTTAATGATAGATTAGTTTATTTTGGATCATGAAATCTCAGTTATGAATTTGAGATGTAATTTCTAGTTGACATTGAGAAAGAATTAGAAGTTTGCACAAAGTGAATTTGAATTAGTATTTTTAATCATGGGTTCATGAGTTTATAGATTTTCTTGAAGTAGTGATTTTGAATAGTGTTTTTAACCGTTGATGATTGATGTATAAAGTTTAGAGATCACATGGATTTCCAAAATACTTAGTGTTGCTTCTATGATGGAAAAATTTCTTTAGATTTCCTTATCCATACTTTCCATTTCTCTGTAGAAGTCAACATTGAATTAATTCCTCTTGAATTTTCACTAATAGTCAGATGTCGTTATGATGTTATTCGACACTGAAGGCATAATAATCACCTTTGAATGATTTATTTCTTTTTACTGTAAGCTGTTAGCACTTGGTAAATTTCCTAGAGGTTGAAACAGAATAAATCTACAAAGGTAACTTTATCCAACCACTTTTAAAGCTGGGATCTAGCCCTTCCAGCTTCAGAGAGGGATCTCTCTATAAGATTTAGCTATGTTTCCAATTTTAGATATTAGGCTAGGTAAAGAAATAGGTCATTTTTGTTGTAAAGGTGTTTTATGAAGTGGTTGAAACAGTCTACACATCCATTGGGCTATGGGGTCTGCGTTTAAATAAAATATGAAATACAACCAGAAACGTGAAGAAAGACTTTCACAGGGTGAGATAATATACTCACTAGATATTTTTGTAGCTTAAATGATGGACAGAAGAAAAGAGGAGAAAGATAAATTCAACTAAGAAGCAGTTAAGAATTCCTTAATTGAAAACACCAGAAGATAAACACTAAAAATCTTTCGAGTCAAAAACAGGGTATCTAGGATAAATCCTGCAACATTCGTTACTCTTAAAGATTAGTTTCAGAAAAACAATATGATCACAAAGAAAGAATAAAATTTATCTTAGAGAATAAACATCACCAGTGAATACACGCAAGAATCCTGTAAAAGTGTCTCCTTTTTATTAATGGTAGATCTCTTTAAAAATGTTACAGTCTGATAGTGTCAGGGTGTGAAGATCAACAACCCCCAATACCTCGAAAGGTGAAGTATTTATAACTCAAATTACAAACGTTCCTATCATAACTTATCAGGATGTGCTAATTCTATTTTTATCCTATTTGATTTAACTAATCAAACTGCTTGATGACTTGGTGCAACTACATGCGGATTTTTCGGTAGACTGTTGATGAAGCCTTTGCATGACCTCATTTGATTGGACAGGTGACTGGACCTGGACAACACATCTGCTAATCAAGAAGATCGCAGAGTTCCTCCCATCTGAGATGACTCGGCACAGTGACTTTGAGAAGTCTTCGATACACTTCATCCATTTCCGTATACTTGGTGAATGTGGGCTTAGTGAGGAATATGTATCAAATCTCATGTTGGATACTGATGTCCAACTGAAGGGCATCTAGGAATGCTTTTTCGATGATGCTCCCTTGTATGCCTACAAACTTTGAGCTATCCTTGGACACCTCAGCCAATCTCTTCTTGTAATCTGGAAGTGTCATTAGTTTGTCATTAATAACCTTCAGACCAGGTAGACCTTTCTTTTGGAGAGCCTCAATCTTATTGAAGAACCTTTTTACCCCCTGGTCCATGATCTAAACCTTTTCTTCTAATTGTAGCATTAATCCTCTCTTGGTCAAAACCCTTTTGACCTTGAGGATGGTCTTTGTTCTATCTTCGATCTTCAACTCTTATAGCTCTTCTCTGGTCTTAGCATTGAGGAACTTGATGATATCATTTGCCTGTGTTGGCCTCTCCCCCAATTCTACTTTGATCTTCTCAATAGCCTGTTTACTCCTCTTGACCAACTCGTTCTGCTCAAACATGATTTAGATCATGGGCCAGATCTCATTTATGGACTTTGTGATGTCTGTCCATACATTCTCTTTGACCTCAGCCAAAGTCTTCCCTGCCACTGTTTTCTTTTGGAGCTGCAGTAACTCCCTCTTGAGCTGCTCAGTTACTTGATTTTCTTTGGAGAGATTGGTCTGGAAGGAAGTTTTGAGTTATTGGAGGTTCTCAACTTCCTTTTTAAGCCTATTGATCTCTGTATCTTGCAGGTTCATCTTTTCCATGGATTTGGCGAGGTCATCTATCCCTTCTTGTGGTGTCACTGGTGTTGCAGATGGGATTGTTGTTACTGCTGTTGTGCTTGCTCCTAAAATTAGAATGGCACTCAATGGAATGGCTTCCATTGGATTCATATGTTCCTTCTCTTTTAATAATCTCTCCATCTCTATTTCCATTTCTTTGAGCTGTGCATTCTTCTCCATAAGCAGTTTGAGCATTTCGTCATTCTCTCCTTCTTTCTCTGCTATCTCCTTTCCCTGTGAGTCCTCTGTAGGCAGTAGCTTCAGTTGTTTCCTCAAGGCGGCGATGTCTTCATTCTTTTTCTTTATCATCTCCTCTGCATATTTGACATTTGAAGGATCATAGCCGATCTTGAGGACTAGCTCCTCCAAAGTCTTGATTCTATTGTCCTTCGCAAAGGACGATATTTTCTCCAGCTTGAGCTATGTCTGAGCATTGCTCAGTGATACCTGTAATTTTGTTGCAGAAGCGGAAGCATGTGCCGATGTATGGAATACCATCTCCCCAGTCTGTTTGTGCAAATCCATCTGATCTGCTGGGTGCACATCCTTCGTCTAGAATTCGAAGGTGGCCCTCTTGCAGTCTGTGATTACTTCAGGGTCTGGTACCTGAGCCTGGAGGAAGGCCATGTGCATCCTGCCCTTTTCTGTGTCAAATGCCGACAACAGCCTATGTTGCGCAGTCGACGTCTGCTTTCGAAATTGAGCATAAGTACTACTTGTAAGGGTCTGATTCTTTTTCTTAATCATCTCGTACTTCTTGAAAATGCTCAACTTGGGCCCAGTCTTGCCCGGTTGATTGTCCAGTGGGGAACCTGAGGATTTCTTTGGCACTGCTAGGGTGATGTCCTTATATAGGCTCGAGCTAAAAGGTGGAATGAAATACTTGACCACTGTGGTAGGCGGGGTTTCTTTCTCCCCCGTAGGGGCAGGAACTGTGGTTGTCTTGGGCCTGTTAGTGTGCAACTGGAACTCTTCGGACGACACCTCCATGATAGGCGAAGATGATTTTTGTTGAGGCCTTTTCTCCTTAGGGACCTGTGGAGTGGTCATTGGTGGCAAAGTGGTCGGGGGAACCTGTTGTTCCACTTCGACCAAGGTGTCGGGCACCCACACAGTCTGATTGGCAAATTTCTCAATTTCGGGCTTAGCTTCATGAATGTACGGGATGTTTTTATTCTTCACCCACATTTCTGAGATGATCCCGCAAGGATCATAATGCCATGGGAAGCTTAAGAAAAACTTCATCTCTCTCAGCATCCGGTCTGCTTCTTCCCCTGCGCCACGACTGTTGCAGATGAAAGAGACAATATGCCCCTTGATTCGAAGTTGCTGCTTTTTCTTCAAGGATACAAAATGGATGTCATATGAATTCATGATCTGTCTTATATATTCTAACGCAAAGATTATTATAGGCACATACTTGGGCATCTTGTAGGGTGCCAGCTCTCACCCGAATACTCTGATCTCAGTGTGGTTTTGATACAGGTACCTATCCCTGGTCTTTGTATTGTCCGAGAGATGCAGAATTCTCTGGACTTCGTCATTTATTTGAGGCTTGGGCCTGCCACTCAACATGCTTACCACAGGGTGGTAGAAAAAATTGATGAATGCCTTGAAGCTATATTCTGTGGAGTTATGCTTCAGCAAAGAGGTCGATGCTGTGATTGGCTGAGGCCTTCCATCTGCATCCATTTTCTGCATTGAAAAACTAAACTTATCTGCTTGGTAGAAAATAAACATGTAGGCCAGTATAGACGAGTATCTGAACATGCCTTCCATGCCAAAATTCACAAATTGCTCATGAATATTGTCTGCCGGGAAGGTGCTGAAATCAAACTGTGTGAATATTGTCATAACTAATCAGGACGTACTAGTTCTATTTTTATCCTAACTGATTTAACTAATCAAACTGCTTGATGACTTGGTGCAACTGCACGTGGATTTTTGGCTAGACCATCGATGAAGCCTTCGCATGACCTCATCTGACTGGATAGGTGACTGGACCTAGACAACACATATGGTAATCGAGCAGATCGTAGAGTTCTTCCCCTCTAATATGACTAGGCACAGTGACTTTGAGCAGTCTTTGATACACTTCATCCATTTCTGTATACTTGGCGAATGTGGGCTTAGTGAGGAATATGTATCAAATCTCATGTTGGATACTGATGTCCAACTGAAGGGCATCTAGGAATGCTTTGCCGGTGATTCTCCCTTGTATGCCTGCAAACTTTGAGTTGTCCTTGGACACCTCAGCCAATCTCTTCTTGTAATCTGGAAGTGTCATCAGTTTGTCATTAATAACCTTCAGACCAGGTAGACCTTTCTTTTGGAGAGCCTCAATCTTATTGAAGAACCTTTGTACCCCCTGGTCCATGATCTGAACATTTCTTCCAATTGTAGCATTAATCCTCTCTTGGTCAAAACCCTTTTGACCTCGAGGATGGTCTCTATTCTGTCTTCGATCTTCAACTCTTCTAGCTCTTCTCTAGTCTTAGCATTGAGGAACTTGATGATATCATTTGCCTGTGTTGACCTCTCCCCCAATTCTACTCTGATATTCTCAATAGCGTGTTTACTCCTCTGGGCCAACTCGTTCTACTCAAACATGATTTGGATCATGGGCCAGATCTCATTTATGGACTTTGTGATGTCTGTCCATACATTCTCTTTGATCTCAACCAAAGTCTTCCCTGCCACTGCTTTCTTTTGGAGCTACTGTAACTCCCTCTTGAGTTGCTCAGTTACTTGCTTTTCTTTTGAGAGATTGGTTTGGAAGGAAGTTTTGAGTTCCTAGAGGTTCTCAACTTCCTTTTTTAGCCTTCTAATCTCTATCTCTTGCAGGTTCATCTTTTCCATGGATTTGGCGAGGTCGGTTGTCCCTTCTTGTGGTGTCACTGGTGTTGCACATGGGATTGTTGTTACTGTTGTTGAGCTTGCTCCTGAAATCGGAATGGAACTCAATGGAATGACTTCCATTGGCTTCATCTGTTCCTTCTCTTTTAATAATCTCTCTGTCTCTGCTTCCATTTCTTTGAGCTGTGCATTCTGCTCCATAAGCAGTTTGAGAATTTCGTCCTTCTCACCTTCTTTCTCTGCTATCTCCTTCACCTGTGAGTCCTCTGTAGGCGGGAGCTTCAGCTGTTTCCTCAAGGAGGTGATGTCTGCATTCTTTTTCTTTATCATCTCCTCTGCAGCTTTGACATTTGAAGGATCATAGCCAATCTTTAGGATTAGCTCCTCCAAAGTCTTGATTCTATTGTCCTTTACAAAGGACAATATTTTCTCCATCTTGAGCTGTGTCTGAGCATTGTTGAGTGATACCTGTAATTTTGCTGCAGAAGCAGAAGCATGTGCCAATGTATGGAATACCATCTCCCCAGTCTGTTTGTGCAAATCCATCTGATCTGTTCGGTGCACGTCCTTCATCTGGAATTCGAAGATGACCCTCTTGTAGTCTGTGATTACTTTGGGGTCTGGTACCTGAGCCTGGAGGAAGGCCATGTGCATCCCGCCCTTTTCTATGTCAAATGCCGACAACAACCTATGTTGCGCAGTCGACGTCTGCTTTCGAAATTGAGCATAAGTACTGCTTGTAAGGGTCTGATTCTTTTTCTTAATCATCTCGTACTTCTTGAAAATGCTCAACTTGGGCCTAGTCTTGCCCGACTGATTGTCCAATGGGGAATCTGAGGATTTGTTTGGCACTGCTAGGGTGATGTCCTTATATAGGCTCAAGCCGAAAGGTGGAATGACAGACTTGACCACCGTGGTAGGTGGGGTTTCTTTCTCCCCTGTAGGGGCAGGAACTGTGGTTGTCTTGGGCCTCTTAGTGTGCAACTGGAACTCTTCGGACGACACCTCCGTGATAGGCGAAGCTGATTCTTGTCGAGGCCTTTTCTCCTTAGGGACCTATGGAGTGGTCGTTTGTGGAAAAGTGGTCGGGGGAACCTATTGTTCCACTTTGACCAAGGTGTCGGGCACCCACACAGTCTGATTGGTGAATTTCTCAATTTCGGGCTTAGCTTCATGAATGTATGTGATGTTTTTGTTCTTCACCCGCATTTCTGAGATGATCCCGCAAGGATCATAATTCCATGGGAAGCTTAAGAAAAGCTTCATCTCTCTCAGCATCCAGTCTACTTCTTCTCCTGCGTCACGACTGTTGCAGATGAAAGAGACAATCTACCCCTTGATTCGAAGTTGCTGCTTTTTCTTCAAGGATACAAAATGGATGTCATCTGAATTCATGATCTGTCTTATATATTCTAACACAAATATTATTATCGACACATACTTGGGCATCTTATAGGGTGCCAGCTCACACCCGAATACTCTGATCTCAGTGTGGTTTTGATACAGGTACCAATCCCCGGTCTTTGTATTGTCTGAGAGATGCAGAATTCTCTGGACTTCGTTATTTATTCGAGGCTCGGGCCTGCCGCTCAACATGCTTACCACAGGGTGGTAGAACAAATCGATGAATGCCTTGAAGCTATATTCTGTAGAGTTATGCTTCAGCAAAGAGGTCGATGCTGTGACTGGCTGAGGACTTCCATTTGCATCCATTTTCTGCATTGAAAAACTAAACTTATCTGCTTAGTAGAAAACAAATATGTAGGCCAATATAGATGAGTATCTGAACATGCCTTCTGTGCCAAAATTCATGAATTGTTCGTGAATATTGTCTGCCAGGAAGGTGCTGAAATCAAACTGTGTGATGGGATTTTCATCAGTGGAGAAAATGGATAGAATACCCAGAATGGGCTCATCTACCCATTGATCGGAATAGTACCCTAACAGAGAAAAAAGGGAGGAAATGACCTGGTTTCCCTTGGTGGAGAACATGGATGATGGGTAAGGGGGATTTGTTGAAGGGTACTGAGTAGAGGTGGGAAGGAAAAGCTCAAATATTTGAGCTCTCTGGGGAAAATTCATCTTCTGATACAACTCTGTGAGGATTTCTAGGTTGAAAGGAGATGTAGAGTCAGCACAGGGAATTTGCATCATCTGGTCTATGTCTTCGGGCGTGATGAGGAACAGGGTGTCTCCGGATGAGGATATGACGACTCTCTGTTCGGGAATATAGTGAGCTTGGCATTTGAGCGCGAACTCGAGAAAATGGTGGATCTGGGGAAAAAGATAAAGGGGTAAATTGGACTCCCAAAGTCCAATTTCATCACTCTGGTCCAGGCAAAACTTCCCTGAGCCATGAGTGGAGGTCAAAAAAATTGAAATCACTTTGGGCATCTGCGATCAATCTGTCTTTGTCGACTAGTGGGATTTTGTCTAGGTTGACAGGAGGTGGGAGAAAAGGATTCTCCTCTCCTTCTGCTTGTCTTGGCTTTGGCGCCATCTTTGCAATAGTACCTGCAATAAACACAAAGTTAGTGGGGTCGACTAACTGTGGATGAGGGCGACGAAGTGTAAGCGGAGGAGTAAGCTATGAGTTTCTCTGGTGCGACGGATGAACAGCGAAAAAATGGGAAAACGATAATCTTTTTTGAAAAAAGGGTCGATTATGCATGGGAGACAGGTCAGCTGGATAACGAATAGGTTATCCAGTAATAAATGGACAACGGGCCACTTGGGGGTGAGATGGCAGGTGAAGGTGGCTGAAAAATATGAACGGGTGATGTGGCAGCTAGGGATTGGAGGCAAAAGTCACGATAAGGGGCTGATCATGAGTGGAAAGGGGTAGTGGACTGACAACAGTTATGGGATGGGACATAACTCGGGAACAAGTGGGACAAGTGGAACCTAGTGGAAGATGATGTCCACAAGATAGCAGATGGTGATGGGACTTCGGGACCAATAGTTTTATGCCACCTCATACAGGGACCCACCAGCGAGAGATTACAATTCTGGACCCCCCCCCCTTGATTAAAAACAGATCATCCAGGGGGGGTCTGAAATCCATTGTGGGCCATTGATCTTCCTGCCTGTTTCTTAGCCGTGGATTCAAACACACTCCTTATCACTCATTCTGGACCCCCCCCTCCATTAAAGGCAGAATGTACGGGGGGGGGGTCCAGAATCCAATCTAGGCTGTTGATTTAAGCGCCCATCCCTGGGCCGTCCAGATGTGCGCAAATCTTATTACCGATTCCNCCCCCCCCCCCTTGGTTAAAAAAATAACGGTCGGGGGGGTCAATAAAACACTGTGCACCATAGATCTGAGTGCCATGATCTGGACCGTCAAAATGTGTAGGGAGCATAAATGGGGAGCGGAAACGCACATGTGCTGGGAAAAACTTAGGATAACTGCATTTTATGGGTTTTTCTCTAACTTTCAAATAGACACCACCAAGGGGCTTCGACCAAACTATCTTTTAAGCATTTGGAACATGGTGCAATCTTGACATCAAGCTGGTTTTATTGGAATGGAACAATACAAAAACTAACCTATGTTCTAACCTAGTTTCCTATGACAATTAACCCAGATTAAACTGTTGGGTTAAGAAATTACTCTACCCTAGGGCTATCTGAC
>JASDQU011400575.1:0-35160 GCA_032191745.1 Picea mariana | reverse complement strand
ATTCATCTTGAGAGGAATTTGAAGATAAACTAACATTGCATACCTTATGTTCATGCATGTACTTGGTAAGGGTTTCCTTTGCCTCATGGAGTTGAATCTCCATCTCATGCAACTTTTCAAGAAGCTGGTCTTTCTCCTTCTTCATGGCCATCAACTGTTCTTCAAGGGAAATGCTCTCCTTTCTATCTTCACACATCTCTTTCATCACATCTCTCATGGTTAGAATCTCCTTCAACATATCTTTGTCAAAGAACTTAGATAATGAAGATGTATGAGAACTATCAATGCTTGAAGCTTCCTCCATCCTTGCAAGATATCAAACTTCAACACAAAACTTGCACAAATACCAATAGCTAAATCTCAATCTATCAATGGCAAATACATGAGCAAACAAACTAGTGCTCTGATACCACCTGATCTGAAAATAGAAGGCTGACTTGTTATGCTATGCAAGCACCCTCTACTTCATTAAAAATAAACTTTACAGGACCTTGCTTCATGTGTTAAAATATGCAAAATAAAATTATGTGCCAAGTTCATGAATCATCTTGTAAATGTTTATGTGTGAGGAATTGTTCTTTTAGATGGTTAAATATGTACTTTCAATAAATACACAGAAAATGTAACTTGCAGCAAATAAACCATCAAACTCACAACAAAAACAAGATGATAAAGGAGTTCACCCCTCTCCGGGCTACATCTCCTTGAGCCTCCATCAATGGACTTGGCTCTCTGGGATTAATTTGTCAAAAGTTCTTTTACAAGATGCTGCTCAACTCCAATGGAAAAACAGACTGTACCATTGGGATCAGAACACATAAAAACCCCAAAAATAACTAATAAAACTCTGAAAACAGATCATGGCTCATCCGGGCATGACCTCTTCTACATGTGGCCTTAAGCTTATATAAGCTTCTTTATGGAAAAAACACCTGTAAAAAGTCCTCAAAATCCCCTGAAACCTGTCCCAATGTGTTCAGAGCATAACAATTAGCCAAAAATGACTATTCAGTCACAGAAAACAAACTTGGACTCACCAAAACATGACCTCAATCAATGAGGGCTTCAAGCTCCCTGGAGCTTCCTGAAACTTCAATGGTTAAAATCCTACAAAATAAGTCTTCAAATGGCCTTGATAATAGTGCCAATGGATTCAGGACGTCCAAAAAACCCTAGCTGGGATTTTACGGCACCTCATTCGGCCAAAAAATGAGAAAGATAGGCCTCCTGCCATTCTCTTCCTTCAAGCTTGCTGTCTCTGCATCTACAAAACGCACCCTTGTGTCATGAACCTGGCACACACACAATTTAAAGCGTGAAAACCCAGCACCGGGCGCAACCACACCAACGATGCGAACTATAGGATGGTTATGGGTGTGCCAGCCCCTAACTGCCTAGCTCTCGGGCATATGGGGGGGTCATATGACCTCGCGTTATGGAAAAAAGGGCTAACCATTTTAAACCCCCCCACACTCTCTGGTTGTGGTCACATGCATCACCATAAAACCACAGACTTTACACATTTGCAAACACAAATCCTGCGCCAAGGTTAAGGTCATATGGCACACATATGACCGTGGCTATTTTTGTTTGAAATCCAAACTCGCGCGCTCCGTGCACATATCGGGTCACATGGCATAATATACAAGACCGCGGGCTGGGGCTAAGCCCCAGCCCGACCCCCGCGCCAACATACAAATTAGTTTTAATTTAAATAAATTTAAACATACTTGTATAACAAGAACAATTGCGTGGTATGTTGGTCGGGCGGACTTTGCTAAAGCGTTGCGCGCGCATGGAGGTCTAGGGTTCGATTCCGGTGGACTCCATAAAATTTTGAACAACACCCAAACCAATAGCAGGGTGCCACGTGGTAGCCCACGACTGGGCCACGTGGCACCTCATAATTTTCCAAATACCAATGCATGTGTCACTAACAGATTCGTCCAAAATCTGCCAATAAATGAATGCCACGTCAGTGGTTGTACCTCTGCCATTCAGCTCTGCCACATCATTGTACGAACATGCCACGTCAGCATCCGTACGGACTGTACGGACGACACAATCAACGTCCCTTTTTTAACTTGTTTGACGATTCAAACAGATCACGATATCTCTCGCTCCCTACGTCCATTTGAGACGAAATGAGTTGCGTTGGGTTCGCAACGACGAGGCCTACGCTCTCGTTCGATTTGAGGCAATTCTAAGAACGGTGATTTTTGAGCTAAAATTTGACCCCTGGTCCAGATTTTGATCACATTCACAGGTAGATGAGTTCACCAAATTAGTAAAATCTCTTTCTACTGAGATCAAGAAGTTAAAATCAGAAGGAAGACAACCATATAGAAATGCTCAGAACACTGTGTTATCTCCTAGAATAGTACTGTCATTTTACCAATTTTTAGGTGATAGGAACATGTCCAAAAATTCATTTCCAAATTTTTTTAGGTGTGTTAGAAGGTCTGCTATTTGGATACAAACTTGTAAAAAACATCAATTTTGGTCTTGGCAATCAAATCTTTAAATCTCAGGTTTAGGTGGTTAAGAGGGGCTAAAAAACTGCTCATTAACCACCGAAAGTCTTGGTTTTCGGTGGTTAAGAGGCGAAAATAAAGGGCCTGTTAACCGCCGAAAATGTTTCTATGCGCAAAAGGAAAAAGCCCGTGCTTTTGCACGAGCCAGATGTCAAATGGGCGCAATCATTAAGTTATAACTGCCGAAAGTTTATCTAGGTGGTGAGGTATGAAGTTCTTATGGCATCTTATCTGAAGATTTATGCCTTGTTCTCCTTTTAACTACCAATTATCATTTCAGAATTAAGGCTCGACAGAAATCCAGAATTCCATGCATGATTTTCGGATAACAAAATTGATTTGTCACATGGGCCTTCATTATCTCCAGTCACGAGGATACAGAATCATTATGACTTCATTTGATTTCTGTTTCAAATTCATTAATATTCAATATTGAATACGAGAGTCAATGTTATTGTCATGATCCCGTGATTTCCTCATGCAAACTCATACTCAACAGCCATAATCCCGTGATTTTTCAAGGTTGCCAAGTGGAATTCGAGTTCAATTGCTAGTTATTGAGCCATTTGTCATCCAATTCAAAGAAAAATCCGAGTCATTGAGTTTCCCATGCAAATTAATTCGCCACAGATCCATTTTTGAAAGTTACAACTTTCGGTGGTTAAGAGGCCTAAATTTTTTCCCTCTTAACCACCGAAAGCAGTGCTTTCAGTGGTTAGGAGGCCTAAATTTTGCCCCTCTTAACCACCGAAAGCCTGTAACTGCCAGAATCACCGAGTTTTTGCCCAGATCGGGATTTTTTGAGTTTGAATGGTATGAAACCTCTTCGAATGGACATTTGTTGAATTATCAAGTCAAATCCAATGGCTATTTTTGAGGGATAAGAAAAAGAAGAGGTGTTTCAATCATATTCGGTATCTTTTTCAAAGACAGAAAATCAGTATTTTTGCACACTTCAACAAATTCGAATTTTATCCTTGGAGGACCAAATCAAACAGCCTTGGAAGGCTAGGCTTCACTTCATCAACACTCTATCACTCTTGAAGGTCATTAGATATGGATTGACCTCATCTTGAGGGTCTCTTCCTAGTTTTTTGTAAATATTGTTTACTTTTTGTATTTAGAAAATTAGATCCATTAATTTAGGATCTGAAAACTGTGTTGTAAATCTATAAAGCTGAAGACAGAAGATGAACAAAAGGTTGGATTTTGAGTTCTATATGCTATTGTTTTGTATGAAAGACACTTTCTTTAATATATCAGCCTGCAAGCTTCTTTCATTTGTTACTGTCAGAACTTCTTTCATCTTTTTCTATTCTTATGAGTGGAATTAGTTCTTTTGTCTCTGTTTAATGATCCTATGTTAACTGTCATCTTACTTTTGATTGTTAAGCAAGAATCACAAACATCTTTGACTAGTTTGTTGACCCATTATATATATGGTTTTATGTATGTTCTAGTTAACTGATTAGTTTTCTTATCCCTTTGTTATACAAACCTATCTGACAATAGCTCTTGAAGGCCTTGTGTTGCATGATTAAGGTTAAGACTGTCTTAAGGATACAATCCAGAGGTTAATATATTCGTCTTGATCCAAACCCACACTTATTATTCAGAAAATAGTTTCCAAAAAGATTAAGTTACCAGGCATCTCTGACTTACAGCCTAGGAGAGTTTCCTGGAGTAATAACACACTGAAAATAGAGGTAATTTCAGGAGACCGAACAATTCTCCCCAAATCCTTACTAGAGATCCCAGAAACAGAGAGAGAGATGATCAGAGGATTCAAGCTCCTTTTCAAAATAATTTGGTTGTTGATGAAGAAGAGGAGGAGGTAGAGGTATATTCTGAGATCCACTATTTAGGTGATACATCCCCATCCCCACACTTGACTCAAACCTCTTATGAGCAATCTCTAATGGATATTCAAATTAATGAGTTAAGCAAGGGAGAAAAAACGAAGGAAAATGCTAGTAGATATAATTTGATATCTAAGAAGAATGAAGAAAAAATTGTTGCCCCTAATCAACCTGTTCATAAAGAAGATTCTTCCAAGACTGTGACAGTGAGAAGCAAGGAAAAAGATTCTCAAAACCCACAACTTCTGATCAGAAATCCTCCTCCTTAAACCAAAGATATTTTGAAGCTTTCCCCCTTCTTCATTTTTGAGAATGAGATCCAGAAAATTAAGATCCCTGTACCATTTTTGGAATTGATAAAAAATGAAGAATTTAAAAAATACCTGACCAAAATGTTACAGCCTGATGCCTCTCCTAATTCCACCGATTCAATAAATCCGCGAGATGAAAAACTAGCTATGATTTTAGGCCCTTTGATAGAAGACAGAGATGACTCATCCCCTCCCTTCTATACTTCTCTCAATATTCATGACAAGGTGCTACATAATTGTCTTTTGGATTCAGGGGCCTCCCATAATCTTATGCCAAAATCAGTTATGGATGAACTTGGACTGGAAATCACCAAAACCTATCATGACTTATATTATTTCAACTCTAGGAAGGTAAAATGTCCGGGGGTCATTAAGGATATGGTTGTGACTCTATTTCAACTGCCCATGAAAAGTATACTTATGGATGTTGTGGTGGCTGATGTTTCTCCCAAGTTTGGCATGCTCTTGTCAAGGTCTTGCATAAAAAGACTTGGAGGAACCTTGCAAATGGATCTCTCATATGCAACTCTCCCGGTGTTTGGTGGGGAGCATAGAAGACTTTAGAAAAAAAGCCTAGCTAGCTTACATTATTAGTGATGAAGCAAACCCTGCTAATCATCCAGTTTTTGCTCTTGATACCGATTTGGGGTCCAACATTTTTCAGCTCATTGATGCTCCTGAAACTCCTCTTGAAATAAGAAAAAAGTCTGCTACCTTGTCTGAAGAACCTCCTCTAACCAATTCTGTTTGGAAGATGTTCTTTGATGGAGCCTCTTCTAAGGAAGGTGCTGGTGCTGGAGTGCTCTTTTTCTCACAAACTCAGGAGACCATATCTTTGTCATACAAACTAGAATTTGAAACTACTAATAATGTGGCAGAGTATGAAGCTCTTGTTTTGGGCTTGAGAGCTGCCAAGGATATGGGGATTAAAAAACTATCAGTATTTGGAGATGCTGAATTGATAGTCCATCAAACCAAAAATCTTTGCCAAACTAAGCACCCTAGGCTTAGATCTTATAGAAATGAAGTATGGGACCTAGTGGAGATTTTTTTCTTTGAGTATGACATGTCTTTTATTCCATGAGAAGAGAATTTTGTGGATGATTCTTTGGCTGTATCAACAAGCAATTTCAGAATACCCATACCACCAAAACTCAAGTATGATGTAGAAGTCAAATACAAGCCTTCTATACCAAACAATGTCAAATATTGGAAGGTGTTTGAAGATGATTTAGAACTTAAAAAATTTCTTGAGTCTATTGATGAATTTGCTGCATTACACATTGACCAGGATCTTGATTATGAAATTACTCAACATGTTGATGTTTTCCTTAACAAAATTGCTAATCGTCATATCGTGCAGCTACCTAGCAACCATATTCCAAAAGGACTAGTTCCTTTGGAAAAATTATTTGATGAAAATGATGTGGCAGTAAAAAGGGAAAGTGTCTACTGACGATGCTGATATAATTGAGTGCAATTTGGGAACAGAGAAGGATCCAAAATATGTAAAGTTGTCAAGAAGCCTATCAAGAGAGTAGAGGGCAGAATATGTCAAATTGTTGAAGGAGTTTGTTGATGTATTCGCATGGACTTATGAAGATCTCTAAACTTATGACATGAACATTATAGAGCATAATATTCCATTAAAAGAAGAGACTAATCCCTTCAGGAAAAAGTTGAGGCAAATCAATCCTATGTTACTGCCTGTCATGGAGAAGGAGGTAAAAAAGATTTTAGATGCAAAAATTATTGTTCCTTTGAGATATTCTGAATGGGTGGCTAATTTGGTCCCCGTGAAGAAAAATAATGGAGAAATGAGACTCTATGTCGATTTACGGAATTTGAATAGAAGCTCTAAAAAGGATAATTACCCTTTGCCCAAGATGGAGCATATATTATAGAGGGTGAGAGGTGCAGCCCGGATGTCTATGGTCGATGGTTTTTCTGGCTACAACCAGATTTTTGTTTTTCCAGAGGATAGAGAGAATACAGCTTTTACCACTCCTTGGGGTACATTCATGTACGCCAAGATGCCCTTTGGTTTAATGAATGCAGGGGTGACCTTTCAGCGAGCTATGGACATAGCATTTATTGGAGAGAAGGACAAGTTTGTTGTTATCTACTTAGATGACATAACTGTGTTCTCTCAATCTGATGAAGAGCACTGTGATCATTTAAGAAATATTTTCTTAAAATGCAGAAAATTTGGCCTCTCTTTGAATCCGAAAAAGTCATTGTTCGCCATGAAAGAAGGAAAATTATTGGGGCATATCGTGTCAGCTGAAGGAGTGAGGATTGATTCTAGCAGGATTGAAGCCATACTAACCTTAGCACTGCCTAGATCTAAAAAGGAGGCTCAATCTTTTCTAGGAAAGGTTAATTTCTTGAGAAGGTTTGTGTCAAATTTTGATGAGTTGCTTAAGTATATCACAACCATGTTGAGGAAAGATAATGAAATTAGGTGGACTGTTGAGGATCGTAGTTCTTTTGATCAAATAAATAAAGCTTTGACGGAAGCCCCGGTCCTAGTCAGTCCAGACTACTCCAAGGACGTTCTTATTTTTTCTTTTGCCTCTTTTGATATAGTAGCAACAGTTTTGTTGCAGAGGAACTTTGAATGCTTAGAGAAACCCATTGCCTTTTTCAGCCGGGCTTTGAGAGAAGCAGAATTAAAATATGACATTATGGATAAGCAAGCCTATGCACTGGTTAAAGCTCTTAAGTCCTTCAGATTTTATGTGTTGCATTCAAGAGTTATTGCTTATGTTCCATCAGCTGTTGTAAAATAAATTCTTATTCAACCTGATATTGATGAAAAACGCAGCAAATGGATTGCTAAGATCCTTGAATTTGATTTAGAAATCAGGCCTACCAAATTGGTCAAGGGCCAAGGTTTAGCCATGTTGTTGGCTGAATCAAACTGCTCAGCGTTGGGGGTAAATTTCATTGGCTCATGTTCAGAAAAGCAGCAGATTGAATTAAACAACAAAGGTGCTCAAGCCAGCCCGCATTGGCAAATTGCAGTTGGTACAAGGACATTATATTTTTCTTGTAGAATCTACAACCTCCAAGTGGTATGGAAAAGAACAAGGGGAGAGCATTAAAACTTGAATCGATAAAGTATTGCTTGGTTGGTCAAATTTTGTATTGGAAGGATCCATTGGGAGTGTTGTTGAGATGCATAGACCCGCAAGAGGCCCAAAGGATTATGTCTAGTTTTCATGACAGTTTATGTGGGGGGAATCATTTTTGGAGGACTACTGCCTACAAGATTCTCAGGGCTAGGTATTTTTGGCCTAGTCTATTCACATATGTTTGTGATAAGATTAGAGCATGTGTTAAATGTCAAAAATTTTCTGGAAAGTAGCAGCTTAAGTCTTTTCCATTAAAACACGTACCGGTTTCAGGACCTTTTCAACAATGGGGCTTAGATTTTATCAGGGAAATTCATCCCGCTTCCAGTGGCCAACATAGATGGATCTTGACTTCCATAGATTACTTCACTAAGTGGATAGAGGCTATCCCTACCAGGAATGCTTCCTACAAGGTGATCATTGGTTTCATTGAAGACATTATGGCGAGGTTTGGCTGTTTGAATAGAATTGTCACTGACAATGATGCATATTTCAAGGCTGAGCCATTGATTCATTTCTATGAACAATATGGGATCACATTGATTCATTCAACCCCTTATTACCCACTGGGAAATGGGCTTGCAAAATCCTCAAACACAATCCTTATAAAGATTGTTAAGAAGATGTTGGGGGATAACAAAAAGGCATGGGATTCAAAACTCAAGTTTTCTTTGTGGGCTGACAGAGTGACAACAAAGAGGGCCTTGGGTCTTTCTCCTTTCCAGTTGGTGTATGGAGTTGAGGCCATTTTCCCTTCTCATCTTGCCTTATTTATGGAAAAATTCTTCCAAGATTATCAAGGGGAGCCGAATGATATGATTAGGAGGATTCAACAGCTGGTTGAAGTGTAGGAGACTTGGGAGTAGCTGGTAGATAAAGCATATGATCATCAACTGAAGATCAAGCAGGAATTTGACAAGAAGGTGAAAAAAGAGGATTTCCAATTGGGCGATCTGGTGCTCAAGTGGGATGCACCGAGGCAAGATAAAGGCAAGCATGATAAATTTGAAGCTTTATGGATCCGTACTTTCAAAATATCTGAGTTATTCCCTAATAACACTTTCAAGTTGCAGAATATGGAGAATGAAGAGGTTTTTGTTGGCCCTGTAAATGGGCATTTCCTGAAAAATTACTTTACTTGAGCCTGGACAAGCTCTTCATGTCATTGTAAATATCATTTTTTTTTTTATTTTTGTGTTCCAATAACTGACCCCATAGCCCTAGGATAACGCACTGAATCTACTCATTCTTGGCAGCCCGCAGGGGGCATGCCGTCCCCTGTGGAGCCCATATAGCTAAACACCTAGGAGCCTGTATAGATGGCAAACATAGTATTTTCATATCAGTTAACCCTCCCAAAAAGGAACAATTCCCAAAAATGGAGCTTAACCCTTACCAACTATTTTGTCATCTTAACAGTTAGCCTCACACTCTTTCTAGTAGAAAGAGTCTCTTTAATTGGCTCAACAGATTTCTTCTTCCTAGCGCTGGCAGGCTTCTTCAGTGTAGCTGAGCTCTACTTAGCTGTTGGTTTATCATTTTCAATGGAAGCTTCTACCAACACCTGTAAATTTCTTTGAGCTGCCTCATCTTGCAAGTGTCTCAGCTCTGCCTTTATCTTCCTATTCTGAGACTGAAAGTCTCTTTTTTGTCTATAAAGATTCTTCAGTTGTTTATGAAGAGGCGGAGCCTTTCTCGCTACGAACCTTGCCAATTATAAGGTATGGTTGTAGCCAATCATGAGCTCATTCATCTGAGCCAAGTGGACCTTGTCTTCTACTTTGAGATGATCTATTTCTCTCCTTGCATCCCTAAGTTTCTTAATAAGTATTTTGTAGGTTTGGTTGCCAAGGGGGTTGGGGACATGTGCAGGCTCAACAGTCTTCTTCTCGTCCTTTTCTTCCATCTGTATAGGAGTTTCCTTGCATGTTTCATCAGCCTTCTCAAAACCTTTTCCTTTATGCTTCTTCTCTTGCGCAACAACCTCTTCTTTATTCTTCATAGGTTTTTCACAATCTTTCACAGGGATTTCATCTTTTCTCTCCAAAGGTCTTTTGGTACTTTTACCCTTGATTTTTTGTATAGGGGTTTCTTGTTTTTCTTCTACAGATTTTTCAATGCCTTTCCCTTTCTTCTTATGCATAGGGGTTTCTGGTAAAGATTGCTCTTTGAGAACCCCCTTAGGAATTGATGACCTAGTGAAAGGTCTTTTACCCTTGATTTCAACTATTGGAGGAGGGGAGGGAAAGAAAAGATTCTTCCCTTTTTTATATGTCACCTTGGTAGAAGAAGGAACTTCTTATAGCCCTAGTGGAGGTGGTGGTGAGAAATCTCTATGTGGAGAAGGATAGACTTCCTCCTCAGCTTCCCTGACCTACTTGTTGATCTCTGAAATAGGGGCTCTGCCCTTTCTCTTCTTGTTGATCCATTCTTTAGTACTGGTAGGTGATGAAGGACCTATGATCTGTGATTGGGGAGTAGGTGTTGGGTCCATCTTGAAGTGAGAAGTAACCAAAAAATGCTCCCAGGAAAACTCTTTCTTTCCCAACTCTTCAGAGACAAGCATCCTGATAAGTCTAGAGTGGAAAAGACTAGAATCCACATCCTTAGTTTTGGCTTGCACCCTATATGACATTTTACCTATGCTTCTCAGCAGGTATTAAGGAACATTCATCTAAACCTTACCAGTAAAATGTAACAACAACCTTATGTGGTAATGATACAAGGTGTTAAATCTCCCTTCAGAACTAAAATATCTCTGTATGATTTTCAACATCATGTCAAACTGGTCGATCAACTGATTCCTTGGCATACTCTTAGATAACTCGTTGGCTCGGTATTAAGGCTTGAAGATATATTTAATGAAGGGTGAATTCAATACCATGGCCTTGAACCAATTTTCTACTGAAATGGGGATCCCTGTTGCAGCTGAGATGGAGGCTTCAGTTACCTCAAATTCCAAATCTCCAACTCTGGTTTTCTTGCCATCAAAATTCAATGAAAATTGTTTTTCTACTTCTGGGTGGCCTCTCTGCATGTTCTGGCAGAAAGAGAGGCATCTTGCTCTTTGAAACATCTCCCTTACCATGGGTTCTATGTCAAAAGGGCACATGTTCACAGGTTCTGTTCGAACTATTTTGCCACCTTTGTGTGCTTTCTTCGACTGAGGGGTCTCCATGACTCAAAATGAGGGTTCTTAAGAGGCTTAAGGGATGTTATTGACGAGAAAGATTCAATTCATGTTTCAAAAGCACAAATATGGCCCTCCAAATTAACAGTGCTTAGAAAATGAGCTTGACTATGAGAAATGGATCTTCAGACTTATACAGGCTTTTAGAGTGTAAACTGTGAAGAGGTAATCCCAAAATGACTCTTCGTACAGGATGAAAGGAAGCAAAGAATAATCAGAGAAGGTTTGAGCAGCACCTCTGCGTAGCACAACGCATACACAGAGGATAGGATATGGACGTGAGTGAGGATGTTTACAGGTATGCAAATATGGCTCCCCTACTACCCTGCAAGCTTAACAAACTGAAACCTGAACACAAATCTCCTGTGAAAATTAATATGCAAAAGAGGTTTCATAGGATACCTGTGAAGTCGACATCTATTGAGATCCTCAGTGCGATCTTAGGATGAGATTGATGAAACTTCAACCCTAAAATTTCTCACAACATCGGATTTAGTTGACATGCGGTCGCCTGATTGGAACTGACAAACTTACACAATGCAACACTACTGAACTTTTCAAATATGGAAACCATTACCAAGAATCATAAATGCATGATCTTTTGAAATCACTTCAACGAACTTCTGGCACTGAAAACAAGGGACATGGTATCAATCATGGCAATCATGACTTGGAGTGGATGAATAATAACTGTGACAGGCGCTACAGAACTACCTGCTGAGTGGGCAGTGCTTCCAAATCAAAAAATGATTGGACAAGTAAGTGGGAATGATGAGGCATGCATGTGAGGTCATGAGTGAGGAGAGAGGTGTGTCACATCATCCTGATCATAGGAGGTATCAACCTAGGGATGAATCACGAGAGGGGACATAAAGAATAGACCATGAGCTAAAAAGGGCTTAAGGATAAAAAATCGAATTGAGGATCGGCACATGAGCTATGAATCAAAGTTTTAGTCATCCAAAGGGGTCCTATCAAACATAACATTAAAGGGATGAGAAATTTATTTTACAGAAAAAAAATAAGAATCTAAGGCTTTTAAAAATGATAAAAACAAACTAAAAGACCCAAGTCGAATTAGTGTGATAACACAGTGTGGGATCACATCATTCCCCACTTGACTGGGAAAGCTTATACATTTGAGATGTGGGCATCTCTATGCAAGATTTATGAGAGCTCTAACCAGAATTGGAAGATGGTTTTGTATGATCGACTTGGGGTCATTCGCATGCTCAAGTCTGATTCGATGAATTCTTTCCTTGGCCGATACACCCAGATCAGAGATGATCTTGGAGCTGTTGGAGAGGTGGTGGATCCATATTCTATGGTGAGGACAGCCTTAAACAACTTTACCAAACCATGGGGTCCATTCGTTTGTGGCATTGTTTCCAGGGAGATCATGCCCACTTGGGAGAGATTGTGGGATCGTTTCGTTCAAGAGGAGGCTAGACTTATATCAGAGGCTTATGGAAAACAACAAATAGTGCAGGGTGATGAGTATATTGCTATTTGGACAAAGGGAAAGAAGAAGACCGGTCGAGGAGGTCGACAGGGTCCAATTTTGGGGCCCCACCATAGGGAGGAAAGAGCAGCAGTGGACAGAAGAGAGATATGAGAAAAGTGAAGTGCTTTATTTGTAAGAAGTTAGGGCACTATGTTGGACAATGTCCCAATAGGAAGAAGAAGAGGGGTGGAACCGCAGCTACAATAGAGGAGGCAAAGTTTCAGTCTTTGTTTGAGAGAGAGTGTGATTTCCTCATATGTTTCACTTTAGTTGAGACGACACCCATTGTGTGGTATATTGATAGTGGTACTTCGATCCATATGACTAGAGTCAGAGAGAACTTGACTTATCTCAAAGACACAGAGGTTGAGATGGATATTTCCATCAGATATGAATCCTTGGTCAAAGTTTCTGTGATTGGTATTGTTACCTTACAAAGAGACGACATGCCACCTATATCGTTCAGGGAAGTTCTCTATGTCCCTGGGATGAAGAAGAATTTGATTTCAGTTTCCACCCTCCAGGATAGAGGTCTTGAGGTGTCCTTCAGAGGGACCGAGGTCTTCATACACCCTAAGGGGTCCTCTCTTACCTCAGGATAGGTGATTGGAGTAAGGGATGGGAAACTATTCAAATTGCTTTTTCAACCTCTTCATGCATTGGCAGTGAGAAACAAAAGCAACAGACATACATGTGAGCTATGGCATTGGAGGATGGCCCATATACATCATAGAGCTCTTGGAGGACTGAGAGAGGTTGTGATTGGAGTGCCTCAGATTAGTAAAAATCATCAGGATGTTTGCAGAGGGTGTGCGCTTGGTAAGTTTACCAAGCCCTTATTCCCCAGTAGTGACACCAGGTCAGCTGGGATACTGGATTTAGTACACATGGATGTGAGTGGGCCCATGTCTCAGAAGTCCTTGAGTGGTGGTGAGTACTATATCACATCCATTGATGAATACTCAAGGAAGACATGGATCTATTTCCTAAAGAACAAGAGTGAGGTCTTCAAGAGGTTCCAAGAGTTCAGAGATCTTGTGAAGAACCAATATGGAAAGAGGATCAAGGTCTTGCGGTCAGATAATGGAGGAGAGTATTCCTCCACTCAGTTTGTAGAATTTTGTGCCCAGTATGGGATCAGAAGATAGATGACTGTACCCTACAACCCCCAACAAAATGGGGTTTTCGAGAGGAATAACCAAGCTATCACTTGTGCAGCGAGATCCATGTTGCATGATTAGAGTTTGCCTCTTTACCTATGCACAGAGGCAAGTGCTACTGCAGTTTACCTGCAAAACAGACGTCCCCGCGGGATATTGGGGAAGATGATTCCTAAGGAGGCCTTCACTGGTAGGAGGCCTGATGTCGAGCACATCAGTATCTTTGGGTGCTTGACCTATTCTCATGTCCCCTCAGAGAAGAAGACAAAGTTAGACCCCACATCCCAGCAGGGGATTCTAGTTGGATACTCAGAGGTGTCCAAAGCCTACCGTATCTACATTCCATCACTTAGGAGAGTGGTGGTGAGAAAAGATGTCATATTTTAGGAGGGTAGGTATTTTCAAAGATCTCTTGATTTGAGAGTCAATGTGGAGGATGATGTCGAGGCACTGATTGATGTCTCAGAGGGAGCACAACTTCAGGTTTCTGGTACGCCAGTATCAGGGGTGACAGGGTCACCATGCACAACTTTAGGGTCACAGTCAGAGGGTGTTCAGTCAGAGGGGGAAGAGGCTTCAAGATCTCAGAGTGTTGAGACTATACCTGAGGCAGATACTCTTAGGCAGGGAAATCTTACTTCACCATTGATCGATTCAGGGAAGAGGATACCTAGATGGTTTTAGAAGACCCTAAAGGAGGCCAAGGAGAATGTAGGATATCCCAAGAGATAGTTCAGAGAGAGTAAACCTCCAATGAGACTTGGATCATGTTTGGATTTAGTGACGAGTATCTCATATATTGAGCCACAAACATTTGCATAGGCAGTGGACCAACAGGTCTGGTGAGAGGCCATGCTAGAGGAGTATGACTCCATTGTGAACAACGATGTTTGGGAGGTGGTTCTGAGGCCATTGGGGAAGTCAGTTGTGACTTCCAGGTGGTTGTACAAAACCAAGTATGTTGCAGGTGGAAACATAGAGAAACACAAGGTTCGTTTTGTGCCACAAGGCTTCTCTCAGATAGAGGGAGTCGATTATGATGAGACATTCGCACCAATTGCGAGATACACCTCGATCAGGAGTATTATTTCCATAGTGGCAGAGATGGGTTGGAGCTTACATCAAATGGATGTGAAGACTGTATTTTTGAATGGATTTATAGATGAGGAGGTGTACATTGAGCAGACACAGGGGTTCGAGGTGAGTGAGAGAGAGTCTCACGTGTGCCTTTTGAGAAAGGCACTTTATGGTCTGAAACAAGCTCCCAGAGCTTGGTATTCACGTATTGACACATACTTGATTTATATGGGCTTCGAGAAGAGTGATGTTGATCCTAACCTATATTACATCATTAGAAGTGAGGACACACTCATTCTCATTGTATATGTGGATGACTTGTTCATCATAGGAGCCGAGGATCTCATAGATGAGTGCAAGTTGGGACTTGCATTGGAGTTTGAGATGAGTGACATTAGGTTGATGCACTATTTTCTGGGTATGGAGGTATGGCAGGAGGAGGGACACATATTTCTCGGGCAGGGGAAGTATGTTGCATATATTCTGAGCAGATTTCAAATGGAGGAATGTAGACCTATGTTGACACCCATGGTTACCAACTGGAAGAATCTTAGTGCTTCATATTCCCAGTTGGTAGATGCTACAATTTATAGGAAGTTGATCGGTTCACTTATGTATATGGTCAACACTAGACCATATATATGTTTTTTCTGTGAACACTCTCAACCAGCATATGGTAGAGTCAAGGAGTCTTCACTGGATTGGGGAAAAACATGTGTTGAGGTACATTGTTGGGACAATTGATTTTGGCCTGGACAATATCAGAGGTGATGGGGTCAGTTTAGTTGGCTACACTGACTCATACTAGGCAGGATGTGTTACTGACAGGAAAAGCACCTTAGGGTGCTGCTTTGGTTTGGGGTCGGGACTTGTTTCTTGGTTCAGTCGGAAGCAGAAGTAAGTTTCTTTGAGTTCTGCTGAGGCAGAGTGCATGGCGGCCAGTCAGGAAAATTGCGAGGCCATTTGGCTTCGTAAGATGTGGGTAGGATTATTTGGTCAGGAGATGCCACCGACTGTCATACACTGTGATAATCAGAGTTGTATCAAACTCTTTAAGAATCCAGTTTTCCATGATCGGTCAAAGCACATTGAGATCATATATCACTTCATCAGAGATTGGGTTCAAAGAGGGGAAATGTAGTTACAATATATATCGACTGACGAGCATATTGCAGACATTCTCACCAAGGCCCTACTAAGTGGAAAACATGTCTACTTCAGAGACAAGATGGGCTTGGTGAGAAACACTTTCCTCGGTAAGAGGGAGTGTTGAGATTATTTACCTCGGGAAGTGTTCCCCATGTGTTTGTGAGATTTTAAACACATGTGGGAAGTACTATGTACTTTTTGCCTTGTAATTTATGTCTAATTTCACTTTGACTTAGGAGATTTAAGTCAAAAGTGAAATCTGGTCATTTTAGCCTAAATGACTATTAATTCACTTTGTGGGTGAATTAGGAGACATAGAGTGAACTTAGGGAACTTAACCCAAAGTGGGTTTGAGAGTGAGATTATTATGGGATGATATCAAACTTTGATTGGACATAAGATAGGATGATCTCAACCATCCATATTTTAGGTTTCCTCATGGAGGTTCAAGAGGGGCACAGAGGGCAAAGGAGAGCTCATTCACTCATTTGTTCACTTGGAGAGTTTGAGATAGAGCATGACGATGAGGTTGGAGGCCAGAGTTGAAGAAATCTTGGGCACTTTTATCCATGGAGGTAGCCACATAGCTTAGACCCTCATTTACTTTTTGGATTAGTTCTTTCTTGGAGGAGGGTGCACTGACAACAGGCAAGACTTTTAGATCTCAGGTTGTAGTGAGGTTAGTTTCAGTGGATAACTACAACTCAGTATCAAATTATTGTGGGAGGGTTTCTCCATTGGATCTTTCATTCAGCAGAGTGCTCCAGTTCAGTGGTCTAGACAACATTGTGATGAGGGCACACCATCCTAGGGTGCATATTCTTCAGTTGGGATTGTGTTGTAGCTTGGTTCAAGCTTCTATTGTATCAGGTTCTTCTATTTATTGTACTTGTTGTATTCCACCTTTTATTATCCACATATATACACTCATATTCCAAACTGGTTTTCCCCCAGGGGGTTTTATCCAGGGTCATGTTGACCAAAAATACTTTTGTTCTTTTTCATGTATGCTAGTGTTTAGAACAAGAGTATTTTCACTAGTAAAGATCTCTAGGTGTGTTACATATATTTTGGTATGCATGTGTTAACATCTTAGTGACTAAAACCACATGATAGAGCACCTAAATGGCCTATGTAACCGTAACAAAACAACGAAGAAGTTCATGAACAGTTTGTTGTTATAAAACAACATCAAACTTTTGTTTGACAGTTGAAACTTAGAGCCAACTTGAGGTCAAAGACAAAACTAGTTGGTAGCTTGTTAGGACCTGGAAAATCTTCAATTAAGACTACTGGAAGAGGAGAAACATCACAGTCTTGTGAAAGTCTTCCTTATGACATGTGAGGTGGCTAAGTTTGAATAAGACTTGTAGCATGGTATTGAACCATGGCATAGCCTTTCCTAAGCCATGTGAAGTGGATAGGTGTGAATGGGGCTATGGTGGTATTCTTTCCTAAGCTATGTGAAGTGGTTAGGTGTGAATGGGGCTATGGTGGTAGTCTTTCCTAAGCCATGGGAGGTGGCTAGGTGTGAATAAGACTACTAGTAGAGGAGAAACATCACATCATAGTCATCAGGACTATGGAAGTAGTTGTGTACTATTGGACATCATGGTAGTAGTTGTGTGCTACTAGTTGACTGATATGTAGTCATGGAGACTATTGGATTGCATGGTATTATTTGTTTTCTACTAGTTGATTGTAGCGTAGTCGTAGAAACTATGGAAAAATATTTGAGCTATTGATGGCATGGTGGTTTCCTGGTGCTACCGGTTCATTATAGGGTAGTCATTAGACTACTAGAAGAAAACATCTTGGAAGAATACCTCCCTAGCTAAGAGGGAGTGTTTATGTTTTGGTAGATGCAAGAGGTATTCCCTCCTGGACAACTTTTCTTAGAGAAGAAGAAGATTCTAGAAGTCAAATGAAGACCATTGAAAAGTTGAAGAACACCCCCAAAAAGAATAAAGTGAAATAGAATACCACATAAGAGAAGTCGACCCACGTGAAATAATTAAAGTGGAAATATAATTTCCAAGAAGAGAAGTCATCACACATAAATAATCAAGTAAATATGAAGACCCAGAATAAGAAATTTTCCCCAAACAGGTGCCCAGATTAGTATACATATAGGGCTGGATCATTTCATTTGTACAAACACACAATTATCCTTCTACAATGCACACTAGGAAGTTGTAGTTGCAGTTGCAGCAGTTTCGTTATTTATGGTTCTCTTAGAGAGTGCACCCTACTTGGGGAAGGATATTCTTGATGGCTCTTGATGGTTTCTCTTTTGCGCTACCTATGGAAGAGTTGTGCTAAGATTGTGTGGTGTTTTCTAGTTGATTAGTGTCAGTTGCAGTAGCAGTTGCAGTTCTCATAAAGAAAAACATTGTTGAGATGATGACAAATGAATGGAATTTCAAAGTACATGGGAAAAAACATATTTTGATAAAGAACAACAAGGTGTATGAAGCAGACATGGAAGCAACCATGTAGAGTTTATGTGAAAATTTGAAGTAGCCTTTTTGCAACAATAGAATGTACCAACAAAGGACGAGATTGGACATTGAATTGGATGAGTTATGGAAGTGTTTTATGAAGATTCCCAATTGATATTGCAAAGGGATAAAGCAAGAAATTATCATCAAGGAGTAATTGGATGAAGATGAGTTTGAAAATGAGGCAAATGGATAGCAAGCAAGCAAAGTTTGGGATCCTGGAAGATTGAAGACAACAATAAAGGAACAATGGAGGAGAGAATGTGGACATCAACAGTATCAAGTATGGGATCCAGGTGGAAAGAAGAAAATAAGAACATATGACCAGGAGGTCATATAATTGTTTTTACCTTGGGAGTTTGATGTAGGAGAATATGCCAATCAAAATCAACCTTGTTGAGCATACCTAAGGGGGGTCTTGAAATTTACCAAAGGAAGTGGGTTCCCTTGATGAAATTATTGTAATTTCCTAAGTTTGTAATTAGATTCTAGAAGAATAGGAAGAAATGGATTTGTTTTCCCTAATTATCATATAAATGACTTATTCAAGCGATTAGTTGGGTTAGTGTGGATTTTATGAAGTATGCAAGATTCGATATTATTGATCCTCATATGTATATAATCAGGAATAGAGAGAGGGTAAATATAGTTGATATAGGAATGATATTTTTGTAATTAGTTACAAGATTTTAGGGATCTTTTTTGGTGGTCTGGAAGTTTATCTTCCACATAAATATGTAATACTTCGGGCATGAAGAAGGGGGGCCAAACATAGTGAAATCGGGCCATAAAGGAGAAATCGGGCCGATGGAAGTAGAAGAGTTTTTGAATTATAGAAACAATGTATAGAGTTAATTTTGGAGCATTGTGTTGCTTCTTTCTGATGTATAAATGCCTTTTTGAGATCTTGTGTCAATGTGTGAATGGTTAAATGATTAACCAAGGTTTTGTGTGTTTATAAACCCTATATGAGGATGAGATGATTGTGGGAGACAATCAGAACCCTAATGAATCTACACTTTGTGCGTATGTGAGAGTGAACCATGCATAAGTGCTACAATGAAATGTGAGTCTATGTAAAGGAGAATTGAAGGAAACCGTATTGTTGTAGAGGAGCGAGATTGAGAGAGAAGCGATATTGAGGAACAAAGTTCCTATGAACTTCATTAAGGAGTGCAGATATGAGGAAGACAATAGAGAATGAAGCTTCAAAGCATCAAGCTTAGCAAGTTTTAAATATGGAAACGTGGTGAAACACAAACCATTGATCATTAAGGGATCAATGAATGAAAGCATTCTGGAAGACGAAGGAGATCTTACCATTGACCATGGTAAAGATCAACGATTGAGAGCGATCGACCGGACAGGATCTAACTCCTTCAAAAAGGACCAGCGTAAAGTGTTCCAGTGTCTTTATATGCCCAGTGTTTGGTGGTTGGTTAAACCAAACTAGATCCACAACCAACAAAGAACGTTAGATAAGGACACCTGGTGACCTGATGGCTGGTGTAGCCGAACCAAGGTTAACCATCAAAGGGTGCAGCATAAAATTTTTGAGGTTCGATGGACCAGTGGGCCAGTGACTCTGTGGTCTTGGTAGTTGGTTGAAATACTTTCAACTGGACTGAAAATTAAGTGAGGGTGTTGATGTGCAGGTATCAATCTGGGGGCTAGTTAATTATACCATTTTAACTAGAGACAATTAAAGATGGTTAAGGAGGAGGTTTAAGAAAGGTAGCTAATGGGGTTTAAATTTGACCATGTTCACATCATTTTGGCATAGAGTTAAGCCCTTGATCGTATGGGCTTGGGGTCATAATCCTGAGGTGTTTGGTGTTAAATGAGTTTTTGCAGGCTAAAGGGGGTGGTGCACCGCATCACAATGCATCCATGATCAAAAGCATCATCAATCCTTGGTGTGCCAACCTACTTTGTCTTCCAATCTACACTTTTGTAAAAAAATTCTATATTGGATGAAATAGGAAAAATGGAACACTAATGAACCTCTAGTGTCTCAAGTGCTCCAAGAATTGAAAGTGGTAGGAAAGTACAATGTTATGAAAGTACATTCACAAGTGATGTAATGAATGACATGCATAGAAATTTCATCCCATGATCTTGGTAACATCTCCTTTTTAACTCATTTACATGTGTCTACAACTATTTCACCACCATGCAGAAAATTTTTCTAAGCTTCATTTCCCTCTAGATTGTTTTTGAACTAGTGTTTCCCTATGGTTGAAAGACTAGTCACCTGAGAAATAGATTCCTCGATAAAAAAATGCCATCCACCCTTCTTACTTGAAGATCTGCAGCACTAAAGGATTACTGTGGATGAGGTTTTTTTCTATAGGCTCACATGAATTCCTCCACCCATGTATATCATTTCATTACAATGTTGTTCAACTCATTTTCATGTCATGATAAACTATACTATGATTTTTCAGCACTACATTCAAATGGAATAACTAATTCCACAGTGCCATGCAATATATTTTGAAATCGTACATCACTATATGCATGTGCAAGATCTCGCTTCAGATCAACTATCAAAAACAAGAGATTGATGAATCCATCACTTCCATAATTACCCATCAGTGTTGTAATAATTCCCGTGTCGATTAGTGGCTCAATAGCATCCAACCATCAATACCCCACCAATCCTCATATCTCAATCAATTTAGTAGCGAGCATGTCAATGTTTTGATATCATTTCTTAATGAATTGGATGGCATGTGAATACAACCAAATATACTAATGAGGGGAATAGAACAACTAGAAGTACAAAATTTCATCAATAGAGGCTAACAAATTTCACCCCCCGAGGCTAAAGGTTATGCCTTCCTCTGCCAAGAAAGTAGGATAAGGAGGAAGTGGTGGAAGGGGTGGGAGAGAGAGGTAGAGTTGTAGCCATGACATAATTTGAAGAATTAACATGCAAATCCACTCAACAAAAAATAAATAAAATGTGTAATATACCTAAGTTACAATGTTTGTTGAAGGTAATGATGTTTGTTTTTGGTTCATGAGCTCATCATTTGTACTGGTAACCATATTGTAGTAGAAACTCCGAATCAATGTTTGGAATCAACCCTAAAATTCAAAGGAATATAAGATGTTATTGAAATTTGAGTATAACTTTTCTTTGTAGTGGATAACTTTCCAAAATATTGGTTTTCAAGTTGGCAGATGGCATGTGGTGCCCCATGGAATTTTCACCATAGAAATTATTAATGTAGAGTAACTCTTGCTAGAAAGTTGGTTTGTAAGGTTTTTTTTGTCTTATGATGCCCAAAGAAGGGTTTTCATTATAATCATAATTATTATTATTTGGTCATCAATTCCTCCCAAATTCCCTAAAATGATGTCCAAGGTTTGGGGAAAAGTTTTATTTGTTTCAAATGGAAAAAGGGTCTAGCAGTGGTCACCAAAAGCAAGGAAATAGCTATTGTTTGAGAAATTTTTCATATCTAAATTACAACACCCCTCACTACCTAAAGTGTTTCCCCAACACTTGATGAAGCAAAGGTTCGATTCAAGCTCTATTTTGATGAAAGGGCTCTAGGGATGAAAACTTGTCTGTTAACCCATCACGGATAACAACTTTAATTATAAAATTTAATGTGTTCCTAAAAATGTATTTTCCACTAGCATCATATTGTCTTTTTTTGGGTGAAAATCAGGCTCAAAATGAGAGAGATTTAGCTCGAGAAAAGTCTCGACAAAGTCCTAGTTTGAGGGTTGAAATGTGCAAAATTTAAGATAAAAAATAGAAATTTTGAATTGAACTATTATATTTTTAGTCTTCTACATGCCTATTGGGTTGTAGCTGAAATAAATATCTTTTTGTTTTGTGAAATTTGATCTCAGATGCCTCTAATTAGGCCTCCTTCTGACACTTGTTTCAATGTCAAAATGGAGTCATTTTCACTCCTAAAAATTCCACATAAATTTTGGGTTGAATTTCTGAGTTAAATTATCAGAACTACATTTTACATTATGATCCAATCATCTAGGATCTTTTCGGGTGAAAATCTACCTCTGAATGACAAATTTATGATATTAGTTCAGTGAATATCCTTAGAAGGGTAAATAATTAAAGTTTTAATACAAAGTTTTTATATATACCATTTGTTTTATTTTTCTTTATATATATATATATATATATATATATATATATATATATATATATATATATATATATATATATATATATAATATCAAAAATTTTATAAAATATGGTAGAGGTTTGGTGGGGTGGCAGTGGCTCCGCCTTGGTGGTTGGACACCTTATCGCTATATTATTTGTGTAATTGAAGTTGTAGGAGGGGAGGATCTCCCCCCCTCCAGGCGATGGTCGGGAAGTATTTCCAAAAACCCACCATTAGGGGCATGACGAAGGAAGCACCTTAGTGGCGGGGGTTGAAATTATGTAAACAATGAATTATGAGCATATAATCGGTGGAATTTGCTATAGTTTTGATGAGAAAGGGATTTAGATCTCAGCAGAAGGCTAGGGCCTGGATTTTTCCATCAGAGGAGGGATATGGTCCATGGTGGATCCACCACTTTGGCCTTTGGCCTTGGCTTTGCATATAAACGAAGGGAGGGTTTTGACCTTGGAGGACCAAGCAACATACATACGTTTGTTTTGACTTTGCACTAGGAGAAGGACAATGACTTGGCCTACATGGACTTGAATTTGATTTGGCTTTATAATTTGGAGGGGTGTGGAAGGAATTGAGGGTTCAAACCCTCCCCCTTCCACTTATTTGTATAAAAAAATTTAAAATCAACTCTAGTACTATACACCATGAATATTAGAAATAGTCAGGCCAACAACCAAACTCATCCCACCTATGAAACTATAATCGTATCTTAATCCTACTTGCAACTATGCTAATAAAACTAGACCAACAATCAATGGATCTCAAAACCAATTGAAAATTAACAATGCAATCTAGCCATAATTTAAACTAAAACAATGAATGGATGTCTTGGTGTACCTACATGTTGAAGGGGCAGGCCATATGCTCTGTAATTATTCCACTCTCTAAACCCTTGAACCATTGTTTGAACTAGATACCCAAACCCCCTTTCTCACCAACGAACTCATGAAAACATGATTTTTGGAGTATGAGGTTAGGCTTTAGTATTTTCTCCCTTTTTTCTCCCTTTTGCAATTTTACTTTTACATGAAGACGTGTGTGGCATGCCCTTAATTTCCTTTTTTTATATATTTTTATTTTTTATTTTTCTTGAAAATTATGCAAGTCAATTAGGTTGACTTTTTCAAAGGAAATTGATCATAAGAGACCAAGAACTGATATAGACAAGATGGAGTCAGAATGATACATAGATCATGCCATTGAAAAGGTCAGAACCGAAGATATGATCCCTCGTCAAATAGGCCTTCAATAGTTTCAAGGAATATCTATCAGTAAACATTGATTTGTTAGTGGGTTCCAAAAGGTACTTAAACTTGTGAAGGTTACCACATCATCATATGATATCCATTTGAAGAAAAGAAGTTATCATTAGAAAGGTCTCAATGAGTAATTCAACAACATGAACTTACAAATCTGACATGAGGCTTCTATGATTTTTTCAGACTAATTCAAAACCATGTCATGCAAGCTACCTAGACGATGCCCTCTTAACCAATACTGAGATTTTTCATAACTCTAACTAGGTCATATAACTCCAAAATGAGGTGAATAAGGTATCAGAGTCAACTAAAATATTGATTCTCTAATTTCCTGATTTGGTGCCTATCAACAACATTTTTTAAACCCTAAGCCTCTGCTACCAAATTGTTCCCTGAAACTAGTATTGAACTCGCAAGGGGTATTTCTCAACAATCGAGGCTCAAAACTTGGCATATGATGTACCATTGGAAAGGTATCAGACTTCCCTAGATCACTTATTGGTTCAATTTTATCTCTATCTCGAATTCCAAATAGAATCTTATCAATATATCATATTGTTGGAATTTGGCCATCTAGGAGGTGTGAAACTTGCACCCTATGTAGACTTGGTTGTATGAACTTGAAACTGGGAAAATGAGAGCTCAATGGAAATATTATCCCAAACCCCATAGCATACTACAACTAAATTTTCCAGAAAGTAAAAAAAAATCATTTTATTTTCTATAAAATACCCTGTTCACATGTAACCTTCATAGTGACTAGTAAAAGGGGTCAACATTGAATTTTTTGCAAACTGAGTCTACATATCATGAAATATGAATTTATTAACCTTGACATAAGGTTTGATAATATGGGAGGGTTTTATAACTTGGAAATAATCTTAATATGGCCTCCTCTAAGGCCAAAATATTGTGATCTTGGAACAATTCAAACAAGGACATATTGAACCTAATTGTCTGTCAACAAAATATTGTTTGGCACATGAAGGTGTCTTATGGGTGACAGTAGGCTAGGAATACTGTAACTTTAAATACGACTTATCCCTACAAACCCCAACTTGATGAATGTGGCTCTAACCAAACTCAAACTTGAACATTGTAATGGTTTTGGATTGAAGCCAAATGACTAAACACTAACGACTAATACTCTTCTCTAAGTCCCTGATAAGTCATTATATACTAGAATAATGACGATGAATCTTCAATAGTGAAATATTCATAATGACGACGACTCCTACCATCTTTTTTTATTGGAACTAGAGTTTTAAATCAACCCTCCTACTGACTTGGGAATATTTGTAATAAAAAATTTCATGTTGAGCCCAAAGAAAATTTTTGGGTCAACAGTACCATTGTTTCTTTAGGTACAAAGCATAAAATCTTGCAGGTGGCCTATGCATCTCATGAGCATATTCAACAACATTTTCACTCAAATATGTTAAACTTATTAGTTATTCAACCTTGTATGTATTCTCTTCTAATTATTTGGCTACCTAGCCTTTGACTTGCTATTCTCATCCGTGACTGACTCTAAATTATGTGCATATTTAGAATTTCAAGAAGAAAAAGTTTCATCCAAATGTTTGATTACCTACTAATGTGCCCATACATAGATGACTCGTTTCGCTTGTGCTCCAACTTTGTATCTCCACTTAGTTTCTTCACCTTTGGCACTTCATAACTGGCTCCTTAAGTCTTCAAATTCAATAGTTGTGGTAGGCTTCTAACCCTTCTTATTCAACCTGCCTAAACCCAATCTCTTCATTCTTAGTGGTTGACATAGATAATTTTAGGGGGAAAATTAGGGAGTTTGTAATTTTAGGTGGGTGAATTATTTGCAAAGAGGGGTTTGAATATACATAGCCCCATATTTATTTAAAAAAAAAACTATATGTAAAACCCTTATCCCATGGGAATTTGTGAAGGGAGAGCAGTGAAATCCATTTTGCCTCCTAAAAATTGAACCAACTCCTCCCTTTCGCCCTAATTTTATGGGAATGGCAGACACTTGGAGGTATTTTTCCCTGATTTTATGGGAATGATAGTCACTTGGAGGTATTTCTCCCTGTGGAAATATATCCTTGTTTTTCTAGAATATATTTCACCCAGATTTGTTTGGTGGATGATTTTTTTATTAGCTATTTATCCCACGTTTCATGGAATTGAGGGTTATAGGGAATGGTTTTGTCCCTACTTAAGGATGAGGCAATGAAAATAATCTAACCTTTAACCTAATCAACGCGTTCATTTTGAGAAAAACAGTTGAAGGAGAACTTGAATTTATCTATTTAATATGTCACGTTAGCAGGTTTCCCAATGGGTTTGGGAGTGGGTTCTCAGGGTGACCACTTGACCAACTCAATCAAAAACATGAAGCTCCGATATATATCCTCCCAAACGTATTTAGGCACAATAACAAGGTACAAGCCAAGCTTGCTCCAGAAAATTCCAAGGAGGTCTAGCCCTGGGGAAGTCTTTTCATGGCCCCAATTCTTCCTTTCGGATGATGCAGAGCTAACCCTCAATCGATGCAGGAGTTTTCATTTCTTGAATTTATATCATGCATTCAAGGTGATAATCGATGGGTTTTTAAGCTAGTATGTTCATGTTTTTCTATATTTTTGTATGTCCATGAAATGCATGGTTTTGGATGCAAAGATATAGGTATGGGTTGCATGTAATCATTGGCTTTTTATTTTAATCTATTATTTTTTTTCTAATTACATTGTTATTATGCTTTTTTTATTATAGTTCCCCATAGGGATTGACTCGGATAGGTTTACAAAAGTCCTTGAGTTTCCTTAAGTCATGGATGCCTAGGAGAACATCATGGCCAATGGTCAACCACATGACTTACTTTCTTAATGGCCAATGGTCAACCACTTCACATCAGAGTACTAGAAGAAATATTTGTTGGTAGAAAGGTGAGTTTTCCAATATATGTTATTATAAGTTCTAGAAGATCCATTAGCCAAACATTGATCAAGAAGTTATAAAAGATAATTGATAGATAAACTTTGTTGCTAACTACTATATTGTTTCAAAGAGTATTCAATACAAGATATGTGTATGTATTAGACTATTCCAAATTAGTAGATATTTTTGTTGAGCAATCATACCTGCATGGTTAGAATTTCATAGCCATCCTTCTCAATAGTAGTAAATTCATTGGTAGTACCACATTTTTCTTTGTTAATCATTGTAGTCTCTACTCTTAGTTTTCCAATCCACTATTGAGACAACCATTTTAGTAATAGGTGTATTTCTACTATGTTGATTGCTTGCTTGCATTCTTATTTTAGTAATACCTAGTACACGTGGACATCTACCAATGTTGTGCAACTTGTTCATGTTCATGAGCATAATAAGAAAGCATTTGATGGATGTTGAAGGGGCAATATTCTCAATTGAAGAGATTTTAAAGGATGCATGCTTGCATTTTTTACATTATGTCTTCAGTGTTATGGCTTTCTATAGGCTCTTCATATTCTTCTCTTTATAATTCAAGATCTCTGAATTTCTCTGATGGTTTTGATAGACTTGAGGATTTGAGTCCTTAAGGTTCATTAGACACTATACTTCAGAATTATGCATACAGAGAATTGATTCATCCAAAAACATGTATTATTTATGATACTTAAGTGCTTAATAATATGTTTGGAATCAAAGTTGATCTAATTAGTATCTAAAGCAATAGTATAAGAAAACAAGGGATTCTCTATAATGAATTTGATGTTTGTCTAGGAATTGTAGTTAAGCCTTATGTTCGTGTAGTTGTGCTTGTTTATGGAAACCTTGAAAATTGGTCCTTTCATTATTACAGTAATCTTGGGTTTGAGTTTAAGCTAATATTTAATCTTGTGGAACCTATTTTAGGAATTTTAGTTTATGATTACTCAAATTGCAGCTCTGGTAATATTGAATAAATTGGCATTTTTGTTGCAAATAAACCCATCAACATTAGGTTCACAAATGCATTTTTTCCAATAAAAATGACAACAATGTGCATTTCATTTCATTTAAATGGAATTGTGAGTGTAATCAATGTATCTGGTTATGGAAATTTATTTACTACTTATAGTGAAGGGAATTTCTCTCTGGTTGTTGAGCCTCTGGTTCTTGCTCCATCACTGTTTACCGAGCCAATTCAAGTTTCTAGTTTTTTATCCTCCACACCATTGAAGAAAGTTTGAAATAGAATCCCTCGTGTAGTTGTAGAAATTACTAAGAAACCAAAAAAAAAATCTTTGAGAGATACACTTGTCAATTTTCACATGCAAATCTATGTGACTAGTTTTCAAATTTTAAAATTGTTTCCTAGTGAACTAACATTAAACCATAGTTGTTATCATAGAACAATTTTACACTGAAAATTGTTGACTGAAAATATATGCAGCGGAAACAACAACATCAGAGATGAATCATCAAACACATGAGACACAATTTTTTTTTTATGTAACCTTGTCAAACTCAGAAATCCTGCGGGAAAAACCATCCCTCCTAGCCAATACAATTTCACCAAAACCTGAGGACAACCTTGTCCTCCAATAACAGAAAAAATTAGAAAAATACTTGGGACAACTCCCAACTTACAAATTTTTTGTAGACCACATGTATGACATGTTGATTTCATATGTACTATTGTTGATGTCATCTTGTACAAATTTGCTCCTACTCAAAAACCTTGTATTGATGTATGCAATTCACCCTTTTGCAACCTACGTACATATGGGATTGTGCCCACTGCAATCCATGTATATGTGATTCACCTTACTATAACACGTTTACATACGTGACTGAACCCACTGCAACCTGCGTACATGTATGAACAACTTGTTCCTTCACACATGTGTCCTTCCTCACTTCCCACATGTGATCTAGAAACCCTAGGCCAGATTGCCTAGGTGCAAAAATCTCCTTGCTACAATTTCCATGCTCCCTAGCACAAATGTTTACTCACTTATGCTAACTCCATGATGCCACAATGACTTCTCTTCTTTATATACAAGTCTAATGAGTGAGTTTAGGAGCCCTTCCTAAACTCAACAATTAGTTAGAATATTTTATTCCTTTTTGTGGGTGTGGCACCCCCACAGAAGCCCACAAAGACCATCAACTTGTTCATGAGGCCCTAGCCTCATTCTGTGGCTGATTTCATTGAAACAAAATTTTTATTTGGTGCCAACGAATATTCCCACATGCCTAACACCTCGAGCTCCTATGGGAATACCTCCTAGAGATACAAAAATCAACACTCCCTCTTAGCAAGGGAGGTATTCTCCACCACTCCCAGTTTGTCTCTAAAGTAGACAAATGATCCAGGTGGATATTGGTGGCCACCCACTTGTCCCATATTCCAACTGGCCCATCTGAACAAATTTCAGTTCAACACGTTTCTTTGTAATGGGGACATTTATTTGTAAATTTGGGTTCTACACTTATGGGGATGCGATGAATCCCTCCACAACATCCACATGGATATTGGTGGCCACCCACCTATTCCAACTAGATTATTTTGGAAGTTTACATGTCAGTACATCTTTTTGTACTTCCAGGTCCGTTTTGGGGCTCTAAACAATGTTTTCTTGACTTTCCACAGTCAAATTGTGTACTGAGTCAAATTTTGACGACATAATGTGTAGTTCTCGAAAATACCTTTCCAACGGGCTATCACGTGCCTAAAACATAGATCATATGCAAAAGTTACGACCCTGGGAAGTTAATGTACTAACTTACCCAAACGAGGCCCACATGAATTTTGGTGTTTCATCTCCTAGGGTTAGGTTTTAGGAATTCATGTTTATCATAAAAAGGCCTTTAGAGCCTCATTTTAATCATCTTTTTGTGAATGAGCGTAGTCATCACATCTCTTCTCAAAGATAAAGTTGTCACCATTCTAGCGAGTCTTGCACTCTGTATTTTTACAGTCTCTTTACAATTCTTTCATTCATAGAAATCAAGTATTGTTGTATTTCTCTATTTCTAGCAATTTCCATGAGTATTTCATTGTAATATCTATGCTTTCATTTTGTTCTGAAAATAATCTGGATCAATGGTATTAGAGCATGATGCTCTTGATCGTTTTTCAACGCATGTCCCCGACGAGGTCCAAGTATATATAGTTGGGTCTTGAGCTTGTATCTCTTGAGAAAAATCACTCTCGCATGCCCAAAAAACCCTCAATGGTGGCAGAATAAAAATGGCAGAGTAGAATATTGTATTAACTTGTTGCTTGAGCAAGCTCTCGCTCGAAAGGGGGACGAAATGATGGAGGATTTTGAACACATCCTTCAACGCTTGTTGATAGCAACAGGCGCATCTTCATCAAGTGACCATTTTGGAGGAACCTCTCCCTTCAAGGTACAAGTTAATTTTGATATTCCCATATTTGAAGGTCAAATAGATGTGGATGCCCTAGAAAAATGGTTAAATCTATTAGAAGGTTATTTCTCTGTTCAATTTTTTTCTGACGGGGAAAATATCACCTTCGCACTCCTCAAGGCTCTCCCCCATGTCAAACATTGGTGGGAAACTTACTGGGAGCAAAGTTCCACAGAGGAATCTGGAATATATGGGGTCGATCCGACTTGGTATTGTTTTGTGGATGCGGTCAAGGAACAATACTACCATGTTGATAACTATGAATACCAGTACATGAGATGGACCACACTGCAAAAAGAGAAGAGTCAAACAGTTTCGGATTTCACAAATTCTTTCCATACCTTGCACACCAACTTGGGTATCAAAGAATCTGAGCGACATTTGGTTCTGAAATACCGTGGGGCTCTACATAGGTACATCCAAACCGAAATGGATTTCCTAAACATCTCTTCATTAGGAGTTTCCTATCAATATGCTGTCAAAATCGAGCATAAATTTAGGCACCATAACAAATGGGAATTTGGGTCTGTAAATCTGCAACAACCAAAGCATGGTAAGGACAACCCTAACCAACAGCCTCCAGACAACCAGTGCAAGACACAGGACAGGAAGGGTAAAGGAAAGATGAAGAATGACACTATGAAGTGGTGTGACTTCAACAAAATTCCCTGGCACAACACCGATGAATGTCACTTGAAACAGCCATTGGTGGTCGAGGTCAAAGACACGGAACCGAACCTTGATTCAGAATCCGATCCAAAAAATATTGAAAACAGATAGATCGACGCAGACCCCACTACTATTGTTGTGAACACAACAATTCAACCAAAAGAACTAGTAGATCCAGAAGAGGGGGAGCACCTCTTATGTTCACAGATGTGGGTGAAGGGGAACCCATTGTATTTCATTGTTGATAACAACAGCCAGAAAAACCTCATCTTGGCTAAGGTCATCAAATAGTTGGGGTTGTCAACAACACCACACCCGCAACCATACAACATCGGGTGGCTTCACCAGGGACGATATCTCTGTGTCAGCTAGTAGTGTCTCTTGTCCTATGGAATCCAACCCTTCAAGGATGAGGTAGTGTGTGATGTTGCCCCTCTTTATGTCTGTGATGTTGTTTTGGGCACACCATATATGTGGAAACATCATGATGTCTATGATTATAGACCCCGTAGTGTCATTATTACTCTAAGAGGTAATCTCTATAGGATACCAGAGGTAGTTCCGAATATTGTTCCACCAAAACAGTGCCACAAGGTAATCTCTCATACTACAAAATTCATCCTCTTCGCACTCTGTTCAAAGGATGCACAGAATACCACTACAACCACTCCAGCCTCAACACCTTCTATCTAGCAAAAATAGATTTTCGAAGAGAAAGAAGATATTTTTTCTTCACCTACAATGGTTCCTACACAATGCCCCGTCAAATCTAGAGAAAATAGGTTGGTGGAACAGATTCAACCCCACAAGAAACAAGTCTATGACAACCTTCCACAGACCAAGCAACGCAACTTCTCCAACAAGGAACGCAACACACCAAGATTCAGATTAAAAAAGTGCTTTCCCCTCTTCCTTGGGAACTCAACGCAATGGATACCATTGCTTCTTAAGGGGGGAGGATTGATCCAGGTGGATACTGGTGGCCACCCACTTGTCCCATATTCCAACTGGCTCATCTGGACAATTTTCAGTTCAACTCTGTAATAGGGGAATTTCTTTGTAATTGTGGGTTCTACACTTACGAGGCTATCTTGAAGCCCTACACAGCATCCAGGTGGATATTGGTGGCCACCCACAAATTCAAAATGGATTATTTTGGAAATTTTCATGTCAGTACATCTTTATGTACTTCCAGGTTCGTTTTGGGGCTCTAAATAATTTTTTCTTTGTTTGCCACAATCAAACTATAAACTGAGTCATATTTTGACGGCATAATTCATAGTTCTTGAAAATACCTTTCCAACGGGCTATCATGTGCCTAAAATAGAGATTGTATGCAAAGGTTAAGACCTCAAGAAGTTAATGTACTAACTTACCCAAACGGGGCCCACATGAATTTTGGTGTTTCATCTCCTAGGGTTAGGTTTTTGGATGTCTAGGGTTTTGTCATTCATGTTTATCATAAAAATTCCTTTAGAACTGTTGATTTTTCATAAGCAAGGTTAAGCATGTAGTTCATTTCAATTTTATCATGTCTTAACCATAAACAAGAATGTTGTAGCAACCAAAATCATAAGAAGAAACACCATGCACAAGTACACAAGATATATCCTGGGAAACCTTTCTCAAACAAGGGAGAAAAACCCAGCCAAATCCTTTGCTATATTCTTCAAGAGAAATACCTTTCACCACCAAGAATGAATTAGCATACAAGAGGGTGCTTAAGCCCTAGAAGAATAGCACCCAAGAGAAGTGTGCACCTTTGCCAAAGAGAAGTACTAGCTGNTTATTATTATAATTAATATTCACATTATTAATTATCTTTTTTTATATTAATCATATTAACATAGGGCCGACATGTACCCTTTACATAATAACTAGGGTTATAGGTAGGTCTGACTCTTGAACAATATATAGCAAAGGATCTGATAAACCCACAAGTGCTCATCCACTAGGGGCACATCCATAGGGATGCCATGGACCTGATTCACTGCATTATACAGATGAGCCAGGTCCTCACACATTCACCTGTGCTCATCCACAAGCACGTCTTCTCTATAGATCTACTTTCCCACTGCACCAATAGGAGGATCATCTGGAGTCTTCTTGTCAACTCTGTTGTTGTTTAGAGGAGTCCATCACATCATCTTTGTTCTTGTTCACATGATGATGTGCCCAACTCTTTTGGGATTTCCTACGTTCACCTTGTGCTCAGCCACATGCACGTCCTAACTCAACCGATCTCTTTTCCACTGAATGATCATCTAGAGTTCTTCTCTCTCACGTCATGGAGGAGGCCATATCTACATTCCTAGCCCTGTCCCAGGCTGGAACCACAAACCCTTTATTAGGGGCTTTCTCTTAGGTTTGTAAGCTGAGAGTAAGAATTCACATAGATGCTATATTCCACATCTCACAGGGTTGTAAGCTGGAGGATGTCTCCTATATATGCATTCATCAACACTCCCTCTCAGCTAGGGAGGCATTCTCCATCAGGCCAAGCTTCTCACGGAAATACTTGAACTTTGTCTTGGCAAGTGGTTTAGTGAAGATATCAACAATTTGTTCATGGGTGGAAAGATACTAAACACGTATCGTCTTCCTCTATACCATATCTCTTATATAGTGGTACTTGATTTCAATATGTTTTGATTTGTCATGAAATACTGAATTCTCTAAGAGATTCACACATCTCTCATTGTCAAAATGAATGGTGGTAGAATCCATCTCATTATCAAACAAATCTGTCAGGAGTTTGCGAAGACAAACAGCTTCACGATCTGCCACACATTGTGCAATGTATTATGCCTTTGTTGTACTCAAAGCCACAGAGCTTTGTTTTCTGTTGCACCAGGAGACCATGGCTGAACCTACGATGAAGCAGTTACCTGAGGTGATTTTTCTGTCTACTGCATTTCCTGCAAAATATGGATCAACATACCCTTCCAGTCTTAGATCCACATTTGTTTCATATCTTAGGAAATAATCAATATTGCCAAGTAAGTATCTTAATACATGTTTGGCAGCTATCCAATGTGTCTATTTTGGTTGGCTCATAAATTGGCTAAGCACATTTACTGTATAGAAAATGTTTGGTCTGGTGTTAACTAGATACATCAAGGATCCAATAATTTGTCGATATAAATGTGGATCTACATCTCCTGAATGGTCCATTACCATTGGGGTTAGCATGGATTTACAATCTGTCATTTAAAATCTTTTCAAAATCTCCAAAGTATATTTTCCTTGACTTAGGAAAATCTCGTCTGATCTTTTCCATACTTCTAGCCCCAAGAAGTAATGCATTTGGCCCAAATCCTTCATTTCAAATTTGGCAGTTAATGCCTGTTTTCATTCAACAATGAGTCTTTCTGAGCCAGTGATGAAAAGATCATCCACATATAGGACTAGAATCAAGCATTCATTTCCATTAATTCTATAATATAAGTTTGGGTCGACTGAGCTTTTATTAAAACCCAAACTCATCAAGAAACCATCCATTTTCTCATACCAAGCATGTGGGGATTGTTTTAAGTTGTATAGGGCTTTCTTCAATCTCCAAACATGATATTTTTTGTTGTGGATAACGAAACCTTCTAGTTTTTCAATATAGACTTCTTCCTCCATTTTCCATTGAGAAAAGTTGTCTTTACATCCATCTGATGTAGCTTCCATCCCATGGAAGTGGCTAGAGCAATGATGGATCGAATGGAGGTATATATGGCTATTGGTGTGAAAGTCTCATCATAGTCGACTCCCTCTATTTGTGAGAACCCTCTGGCCACGAATCTTTCTTTATATTTTTCAATGCTTCCATCAACAACATGTTTGATTTTGTAAATCCATTTGGAAGTTACTACGGACTTCCCTTCTGGTCTTGGGAAAACATCCCATACATCATTCTTTAGTATAGATTGATATTCTTCAGTCATGGAATCTTGCCATACTTGTTCACCTGAGGATTCTCCATGACAAGTTGGTTCTGGATCAATAATGTGAGTCATAGTTGAAAGGTAGCTAGAGAATCTATTAGGTCTCTTGCTTTCTCTAATTGCTCCTTGTGGAGTGTTGGAGCCACCCCTGTTTTTTCACCTTACACAAATTTGGAAAAATATGACACTTATGATCAAGAGCTCTTTTTTCTTTTCTTTCCTTCCAAAAAAATCATAAGACTCTGAGAGAACTTTCGTGGCCAGAATAGTAATGCTTTATTACTTACGAAGGACCCGTTTTTTTTTTGCGAGCATGTCTTTCCTTAAG
>JASDQU011400574.1:48711-63854 GCA_032191745.1 Picea mariana | reverse complement strand
CACAGGGTATGTTTTTACTATAGGTGGAATAGCAGTAAGTTGGAATTCGAAACTGCAAAAGGTTGTTTCACTTTCAACAACAGAGGCAGAGTATGTTGTTGCTACAGAGGCTAGTAAAGAGATGATTTGGTTACAAAGGTTTATGGAGGAATTGGGAAAGAAGCAGGAGAATAGCAGGTTGTATTGTCACAGTGAGAATGCAATTCATCTTGCAAAGAACTCAGCCTTCCATTCGAAGACTAAGAATATACAGTTGAGGTACCACTTCATACGATCCACCTTGGAAGATGGACATTTGAAGTTGGAAAAGATACACACTAGCCAAAATACTGCAGATATGTTAACAAATGGAGTAACCAAAAAGAAACTGAGTTCTTGCTCAGTTTCAGTTGGTCTTCAAGAATGAAGATGAAGATGAGAAATTTGTCAGGTCCAAGAAGGTTCAGAGTCCATCATATACAGCAGCGGTGGAGTTGTTGAGATTAGTCTCCAAGTGGGAGATTGTTGGTTGTGGAGCCTGATTATCTTCCTGACTCAGAGGTCTTGTGTTTTTCAGTCATGTTTATACCCCATGAAGACTTTACACCCCATAAGTATGTACACTCTTCCACGCAGGGGAGTGCAGAGGGGGGGTACCCCCTCTGCGGGGTCCAGGGGGCCTATCGCTCTAGTTGGGGGGTTCGGGGAGAAGCGGACCCCCTACGGGGGTTCAGGAGCAACATCCCCCGATGGGGGTTCAGGGGCGAAGCCCCCGAAGGAAAAATTGCCTTGTAAAAGTATATTGTAATTTCATTGTAAATCTGGACCGTTCATTATAAGGTCACAAATCTAACGGTAGAAATTATGTTAGGGTTTGTTTTTCCCTAGAAGGCAACCCTATTTTATGAGGGAAATGTATTGCGGCTATGTATGATGGCGAGTATTGTATTCTGAGAGAGGAGATTGTGAGAGAAATAAGAGGAAGTTACAGTGGGTTTTGTTGTAGGTTGTATCCCTTCATTTGATGGATAATAATAAAGGAAGGACCTGGAAATTTCTCTAGTGGACGTAGCCCACACTGGGTGAAACACGTAAATCTATGTCTCTTTTGTGTTGTGTATCTTCTGTGTTTTGTTTCCGCATTTGTTTTATTTTATTTCTCTGCAGTCCTATTTTTCTAACACTCATTAATTATAAATCTGGGATCTGTAATCAACAAAATTACAAGACACCATTAAGAAAGGTAATTCTAATGTCATGAGTATAGAACTATTCTAGATTATGCATGCTAGAAACAAAGCAAAATAGCGAACCAAAACACACTTTGGTTGTCTTTCACATAGAGGCTATCTACTCCATTATGGCACATGCAAGTATGAGATGGAGTTCTTTGACAGATCAACTCTGTTATCTAACCCAGAAAGCTAACTATGCAATTACACTTCTGAAAGGGAAATCACACATCAATCATCAAGACATAGCATGGGTAGTTCAATAGTCAATATACTGAGTATGTTGTGGTTCACAATGTGTTGTTGTGAACTTCACTAGTTCTCCTTCAAATATGTCTGACTATTGCTTCCAACATTCATGTCCATGAAACAAAATCAAATTCATAAAAACAGAAACAGAGCATATGAAAAATAAAGTAAGTAAAGATCTCTAAGCAATCATATAATCGAAACCCTAAACTGAACTATACTGCTATCTGAAAGGATCAAAGCTTCAGCTAGTCTAACATTTATACTATTGAAATCAACTACTAACACTAATCTATAAGGATGTTGACCTATGTTGGGCGGTGGGTCCTTGCTGCTTCAACAGGTCAGCGATTAGAGTCTAAAGTAAGCTTGCTTTCAATCCACACATTACTCTTACTCAAACTTCTAAACATAGAATTAAACTATGCTAACCACTCAACTCACATTCATTCATAAATGATTAAAACATGGAGATAAATGACGTCCTTCTATTAAACTTCAACTCAGAATATGTTCTACAATATGTAACGCTGCTTCACATGTTGTGTTATGCTAACTCTCTACTACCTCCACCATCCTTGCCATGACTATTTAAATAGTCTTAGTGGTGAAACACAAGGAGGTGAAATCTTTTAGCAGATCAGTCAATTATCAAATTTATATATTCGGTTACATATTTTAAGATTCTTCCTCATGAAACGAAGTGTATGAGGATGAAGCAATAAACAAACTAGCTTAACATAGTCTTGCTAGAGCTTTGATGATTCGCAAACATCCAACAATTATCTTGGGCACGATCTAGAGCTAAACTTGGTATATTATGCTTCCTATATTGGTACTGGATGTTGACAGGTGAGATTCGGTAAATGGTACCGGATCCAAACAGCACGCAAGTGGTTGGTACTAGACTAGAACAGTCTGCGGCCATTGGTACCGGATCGTGATAGTGAATGGTTCGGTACCGGATCTGAATGGAAGGTGCGCTTGGTACCAGATTCGGACAATGGCAATCTGGCGCATAAGTACTGGATGGTTGAGTTGATACATAAATGCTAGACTCATCTAGAGGTCAAAGGTTACACGTGGCAATTTAAAACATTAGTACATGAAACATTTAGTCTCCTAGCTCAATAAACCACAAAATGTATGAATTCAATTATACTTTACCTTATGACCTCATCAATGGATAATGGTAGTGTTCTTTGTCATTTATCCAAGCTTAGGTAGGCCAAAAAGGTATAAATGAGGAGTATAATAGGGTAGTGGGGATGTCAATTTAGAGGCTCAACATTCCCCCATGCCAAAATCATTGCATGTCCTCATGCAACTGAAACAAACTCAAAATTTTTCAAAATTTGAGACTCCATTCTTTACTTCTGTGGATCAATGATGTTAATGGCTAAGGCTTCTGCTTTCAGCTCCCTTTTTATGACCCTAATGTATTGTAAGAGTCTTAGTACCTTCTTAAGCTTATTAGAAGTCTCTTCATGGTCATCTTGAAGTTGTTGGTTGGTTGCCTTCAGTTGCTCGTTTTCCTTTTTGATATATCTGTCCAGTAGTTGGTATTCCTTCACTTCTTGTTTGAGTTCTTGGTTTTGCTTTTGCAGCTCCCTAATCTTTTTCTTCATCTGTTATTTTGTTAAGGTACTTGTTGACCCCATTGTTTCTGACTAGATGTATTCTTTTTCCTCCACTTCCTCCCTCATCCCACATAAAGTAAGAGTAACTTGTTCCTCAGTCCAGCTAGGGAGGTCATCCTGGACTGATAGGTCTTCAAAAGGGGAGGTAAGATCTATTGGGTCTTCATGTGTATGAGGACTAACAACTTCTTTTCATTTCTTTGCCATGCTCCTTGTGGTTCTTTTACAAGGGGGTAATGGATCAGTGGTTCTCACAAGCTTCCTTTTCTTCTTTTTTGTTTGTGGAATGGTTACAGGGGATTTCTCTATAGACTGTTCATCTTTATTTTCTGAGCTGTTCTTTTCTTTCCTCACAGTTTTTGTCTTATGACCCTTATCCTCAAGTGCTACTGTTGAGGTCTCCTCCACTAATTTGGATTTACCTTTTGATTCTTGACTTTTAAAAATCTTATCAACTATGGAAGAGGGCCCTACTTGTTTACTAGATTTATCTTTTTGGCTCACTATTCTGGAGGATGATGGAGTTACCTTATCTTTCTTTCCCTTTTTCTCTTGAGGTTCCTTATCTTTCTCTGGAGTAGGCTGGGCTCCCTCTACAGGTTTTTTTTCTGTGGGAAGGTGTTGAGTGATTAGGATTTTCCAGCTAATCCCTTGCTTCCTGATTTCATGAATAACTAACATCTTAATAATACCTTGATGATAAATGCTAGTCTTCTTGGTTTTGGATATGGATTTGACACATCTTACCATATTGTTCAGACTCATCCATAAAAAAATATGGGAAATCAATTTTAGGACCTCCTTCAAAGTGTAACAGAAGCCTAAGATGATATATGAAGGTTATAGCATACTTTCCCTCACAAGTGAGGAATTGTTGAAGACTAGCAAGCATTGGATGATACTCTTCCTTGATATAGTTTCTAGGAATCCCCTTTTTCCAATCAGGGTGTTGATGGTATTCCTTCAGAAATCGTTGGCACATTTCCTTGTTGATTCCTACCCCTTTGAAATACTTGGCTCCTCTGTTAGGTAATCCCGTGGCTTCCCTTAAGGTTGCTTCATTGATTGTTAGCTGCAGATTTCCTATGTGCACAATATCTCCATCGTAACCCTAAATAAATGCTTGAGATACCTTCTCATGGAAACCTGTGAATTTCTCCAAAAATTGCATCCATCCTGCTCTAGCATACTTATCTTTACATATCTGGAACTCCTCGGTCTCCCTATAAATCTGGAAGATTAGTCCGTGTCTACTCACAACCATCTTTATGAACTGTGTGTGAGAATCAAGCTATGGCACAAGGGTTTGGTCAGCTTATGCGGGTAAGGGTTTAGTACCAGATATCGCAGAGAGGAGTAGGCTCGAAACTGTAGAAAGGTTGGTAATGGTGTGAAAATATGGTGATGGCGTCGATAATTCGAATGGTGAGTTTATGTAATATGATGCAAGGGAAACTTTAAGACAAGATGAGGCTCATCTGGATGGCTTCGCCACCCAGATAAGCCATTTCATTTCTGCTCGTTAGTGCAATGATGGGGACGAAACGTTGGGTGTCAAAGCATGATTGTTGTTTGGGATAGGTGATTGGACTTTTGAGCGGTGAATTTGATGTTGAATCGTGGCTCATGACACGAGATATGTTCATGATTGCTTAAGCACGTTCATGGCTCATCATTACTAGACATGCTCCATATTCACACTTTTGATGTGATTTTTCCTTCAATCATTTTCAAGTGCTTATGTGATGAGAGGATTGGTTAAGGTTAAGCATATGGGTATGAGAGAAGTGAAGGTTAGGTGCATGGTTTTAACACTAAGGTCATAAGATCTAGTATACATTTTCATACCTATTGTAGTTTTATAAGAAATGGAAAATAAATAATACCATGTTACCTTTGTTTTTACCATTGTATAATCAATACCCATAGCATATGCGACTACCTCTGTATTTGAAGCTTGCAGATTGTCAAAGTTCATCTTTTTAGGCTGGAGTTTTCTAGAAGCTTGGTACTGGAATTTCTTGTACTTCATGAAACTTCTTTATTAGGTGCTTGTCTTCTTTTGTGTCTGGTTTTGTAGGGTTGTAGGGTGAACATGTTGGTTTCTGAAGATGAGATGTGAGTCTGAAAAAGAGTTCTGAAAGAGCTCTTTGACCCTCCCCCATGCCAAGGATGTTGCATATCCTCGGGTAAGAAGATTCAACACCCTGTATCATAATAGAAGAAAAATGATAAGAGAAAAGAAACTAAATCAAATTTCAAAAGTACATTTATCACCTAGCATATGATCACATGCCTAAAAATTGAAATTGCCTTTCTTTTGATGACTTATTGACAAGGGTAGCATTCAGCAGTGAAAATAGGGAGGTTTTTATATTTTTTCCAAAAGAACAAATCCAACCTAACTTGCTTCAGAGATTTACTATCATTAGATGTTATGGATAAATTTCACATTATAAGTAGATTAGACTCCCTAGTTAGGGCTCCACTCTTAAGAAGTTTCCTTCTTAGGTAATGTAGGCTTTAGATGTTAGACCGGTAAAGTTGACTTAGGGTAATTCTCAAATGGACATTTTCTTGTAGTAATTATCTTGTTTGTTAATCTGGAGTTTGTATCTCATCAATGTCAACAGTGACCTTTTCTTGTAGTGTGCATTTCTTTAGATGACAAAAGTGAATTTTTCAATAAGACAAGTATAGATGAGACATTTCTAAACCAGAACCCACTGCCAGCAAGCCTATTCAGTACTCCGGTGGGGTAGTTGTGATAATTAGTGAGAGACATCCCTTCCCTAGGCAGAATGCCCCATTGCCAACATGCTTGTTCAGTACCCTGATAGGTTTTCCTAGTCATACCACAGACCGATACCCACTACCAGCAGACCTGTTCAGTATCCCAGTGGGTTAGTCTCTTAAACCCTTTTTCCATCAGAGGCTTCTTTTTCATAGTCACCTATTTTGGTTTTTATTAAAGGGTGATTTTGCACGGTGACAGGGGAGGCTCGTCTAAAAACCTTTTTACAGGCTAGGATGGTATTGGGTTGGAAGGTATATTCTCTTATTTGAATGTCTTTAAAGATTTGTCTGAAGGAAAAATAAACCTATGTATGCACATTATTTTTTTAGAGTGATCCAGATGTATAATTTTGTTTGAGTTTGTCCATAAGAGAATGACCTAAAGTTACCTTACGGTATTGATACATCCTCTTCCAAAAAAAATTTCCTAGTGCGCCCATGACAGAGAGTGTTCATATACTCATATGTTACTCTTTCGTAAAGATAATCCAATGAATACTATTGAAGTCTAGTTAGGGTGAGATAGTTACTTGTAGGCTAATATATTGTTTATCCCTTTAATCATGTTGAAATACTGGATAAAGGAAACCTCTAGACTTTGAAGCAGATTATGCATGGTTCTTTTAACAATCATAGGTAAGGATTATGTCTTCTTTGTCAAGCAACAGAACCAAAAGAAATTAAAATACTTCCTTCTAGCTAGCAACAAAACCAAAAGAAATTAAAAATTATTCCTTTTAGCTAGCAACATTACCAAAAGAAATTAAAGATGCTTCCCTTTAGTCAGCAACAGAACCAAAAGAAATTATTGCTTCATAAGGGATTCCATTTGATGTTGCATTCGGCTTCTTGGTTCCATCTTAAGTGGTTACTGCATGGCTTCATACTTCATATTAATTGACATAAGATTTTAAAATATGCGTAGCATTCCTTGTCAATTAGGTGATGTGTCCTGATAGTACCGTATAAGGACATATTTTTGGTACCAGACCAGCATAGGACTGCTGGTACCGGACCAGAACAAGATTTCTAGTACCGGAGTAGTATTGCTACTACCAGACTAGAACAGAGTATTGTTGATGCCTACAAACTGATGTTTAGCTAGTTCGTGAAGGATCAAATAAATTATAGAAATATACTTACAAAGATAAAATGCGAAAGTAAAACAAAAGGAGGTAAGAATCTATTGTTACCTTCATCTTATTAACAAAACACAATCCACACCTATGTACAAAAGTTTTTAAAAGTAAACCAATCAATCAATGTGGATCAGTAGAAAGGTCTCCTTCCTTACTGATCACCTTCATATCTGAAGTTTGTAATATACGAGTCAGAAATTCCTCTTTTGACAGGGGTTTGTTATAAATTCTCAACTGGTGACCATTCACAAGTAGTGGTGTCTGACATTCGTCAATTGTCTTTATCCTTATTGAACCATTATCATAGACAGTGTCAATTTCGTAAGGTCCCATCCAACAAGTAGTTAACTTACCTTTGAAGTTCTTGAATCAACTGTCATACAATAGGGCCCAATCTCCTTGTTGAAAATTTTTCTTTTTGAGATACTTTTCATGCCATTTTGTTCTCTGTTCTTGAATGAGGGTGGTTCTTTGAAGTGCTTCCTGCCTAATTTTGTCTAGCTCATTAAGCTACAAGAGTCTTTGTTGCTGGGCTTCATCCAAGTTCATGCCAACTTGTATTGCAGTCCTGAAGGTTTTGATCTAGAATTCTATGGGGAGAAGCACCTGCTTCCCATACACCAACTCGTAAGGTGTATGTCTTGTTGTATTCCTCCAGGTGATTCTATAAGCCCATAAGGCTTCTAGTAATTTTTCAGCCCAATCCTTGTGGTGTACCTGTACTGTTTTGGTAAGAATGGACTCAATAACTTTGTTGGTAGATTCTAATTGTCCATTTTCCTGTGGATGGTAGGGTGTAGATTTCATGTGTTTGATTTGGTACTATTCTGTAACATCTTTGACTAGATTAGAGGTAAATTGAGTCCCCTGATCAGTCACAATTTCTTGAGGTACACCAAATCTAGTAAAGATGTCGTTAAAAAGGAAATCTACCACTGATTGTTCACTTGCGGCTGGTAAATCTTTTGCTTCAACCCACTTAGACACATAGTCACTACATATCAGTATATACTTTTTCTTTTTAGATGCAGGGTTAATGGACCCTACAAAATCTAATGCCCATTTCTCGAAAGGCTCAATGACTACTTGGGCTTGAAGTGGCATTTGGTCTCGTGCAGTAGGCTTACCAATTCATTGGCATTCATCACAATTGGATACATACGCTTTAGTATCTTTGAAAATATGAGGCCAATAATAACCAGATTGTAGAACTTTATAAGCGTTCCTCTTGTCTGCGAAGTGTCCTCCATAAAGACCATCATGGCAGGCTTGCAAAATATCATGAATTTCATCTTCCCTTACACATCTCCTGATTAACAAATCTGGCCTTGTTTTGTAGAGACAATCATCATGCCACATGTAGTTTGCACTTAGCTGAATTACTTTTTGTTTTTCTCTAGGAGACAATTTATGAGGCATCTTCCCTATCACAAGATAGTTAGCTACATATACATACCAAGGAGTGAATGTAGAAATAGCAAACAAATTTTCATCAGGAAATTTATCATCTAATGGTGTGTTATCTCCCAGATGAATCATTCTAGATAAGAAATCAACCACAAGATTATCCTTACCTGGTCTATCAATAATATTGATATTAAACTCTTGTAATAATAACAGCCATCTTGTAACTCTAGGGTTTGTTACAGGTTTGTTCATTAAGAATTTGATGGTTGAATTATCAGTGTGTGCAAAAGCTTGATATCCTGTAATATAGTTTCTAAATCTATTGATAGCATGGAATACAGCTAAAAATTCTTTTTCTGTGACCGTATAATTAACTTCTGTTGGGGACAGTTTTTTACTGACAAAGTAAATAGCATAAGTCATTTGATTTTCCTTTTGTCCAAGAACTACTCCAAGGGTTTTGTCTGAGGCATCAGTACAAATATGAAAAGGAAGGGACCAATTTGGTCCTCTTAATACAGGGGTAGTTGACAATTTTTGTTTTAGAATCTCAAAAGATACTTGGCATTCATCATCCCAATTAAATTCGGCTTCTTTAGATAATAACTTGAATAAAGGGGTACCTAAGCTTGTAAAAGTTGGAATGAATCTTCTATAGTAGCCAGCATGCCCTAAAAAGCTGCGAACTTCCTTTTGTGAGGAAGGTATTCTGATTTGTGAGATAATATGAATTTTTGCAGGATCAACTCTCATTCCAAAACCAGAGATGTGATGTCCCAAAACAATACCTTCAGTGAGCATCATCTTTGATTTTTCATTACTTAGGGAAAGATTAGTTTCCTTACACCTAATCAAGACTTTTTCCAGACTGGTCAAAGCTTCTTGGAAGTCATTTCCATGTACTGTAAAGTCATCCATGTAGAATTCTACGCAATCATTGGTCAAGTCAGAGAAAATGGCTAGGAGAGCCCTTTGAAAAGTAGTTGGGGCATTGCAAAGTCCAAAAGGAAGAACCCTATAAGCATAGGTTCCCAATGGGAAGGTGAAAGTGGTCTTCTCTTGGTCTTCGGGTGCTATTTGTATTTGGTTATAACCACTAAACCCATCTAGGAATGAAAAATACTTCTTTTCGAACAAGGTATCCAACACCTAATCAATAAATGGTAGGGGAAAATAATCCCTATGGGTGGATTTTTTCAACTCCCTGAAGTCTACACATATTCTCCACTTACCATTTTTCTTGGGAACTATGACAAGTGGAGACACCCATTGACTATCTGAAATGGGGTATATGAGATTGGCTTGAAGGAGTTTTTGCAATTCTTCTTTTACAATATCTTTGAGGGATGGATTCATCCTTCGTTGAGGTTGTATAACTGGTATGATTTTATCATTAGTGTAAATATGATGTGTGCATGTGCCATGGTGAATGTCTTTCATGTCTACATAATCCCATGCAAAGGCATCAAATTGTCTTTGGAGCATTTCAATTACTTGTGTCTTTTGTTCTAGTTCCAAACTAAAGTTGATATACAAAGGTTTTCCTGGGATAATATCAACAAGTTCAGTACTTTCTTCCTTCTCTAAGGAAGTTGGTGATAAAGTATATAATTAAGTGATATCAGGGTGCCAAGTTTGTTGAAATTCGGAACTGAAAATGTGTGACAATTCTGCAAAGGACCTAGGATATTCAATGCAGTTTGTATCAGCCAAAAATAAACTTAAGACTTGTTCATCTGATTGTTCTTGCATTCCTCTTACTTGTTCAAGTGTTAATAGGGGTCTGATGCAATCTTCCTCTCCATAAGGGTTTTCTAGCCAAACATGTATTTCCTGTGTCAGTTGGGCAGGAGGGAAGAGAACAAGTTTTTGGCTATGTGTGCCATTGGATATAGTCATCTCACTAGACCGACAGCTGATAAAGGCATCTGTTGTGGCCAACCAAGGGCAGCCAAGAACCACAGGGTGTCCTGGTTTGGAGGATGATTTAGAGTAGATGACTATAAAGTCTATTGGATATTCCCAAGAAGCTAGAGTGACTGTGATATCATCTAAACTTCCTGTAGGGCTAATGACTGACTTATCTACCAATTCTATCATGGTTTGGGTTGGTCTCAATTGGTTGATTTGGAGTTTTTGCATAGTGTCAAAAGGCATTACATTAATTGCTACACCCAAATCAATGAGTGTGTATGGTAAGGAAATACCATTAATTTCAACAGTGACTACTGGATTCCCAGGGTCATTATATTTATATGGCATTTCAGAAATAAATTCATATAATTGTCCTACTAACTGAACAAGGGGAGGTTCCTTCTTCTTCCTTTCTGGTTTCTTAATAAAAAGATCCCTTATGATTTTGGCATATATGGGGATATCTTTGATGGCTTGCAACAAAGGTATTTTTATACATACATTTTGTAACTCATCCTCTATATCTTTGTGCAAGGGTGGGTCAGGTTTCTTCACTAATAGTCTTTCGGGGTAGGGTGGAATATTAACTTGTTGAGGTACTCCTACGGACTAAGAAGTGATTGGAATAGGAGGGGAAGTCTCTTCTTCTACAGGGCTGGTTTGAGTATTTTCTTCCTCATAATGATTATCATTTTCTTCCTGAATTATTACTCCAGGATTTGATTGATTTACAGTTTTCCCTGATCATAATTGAATTTCATAGGTGGAAAAGATTTGAACTTCTGCATTCTGCATAGGGTGGGTGGGTCAATTATTGGTTGAAATGAGCTTGCTGAGGTGTCCATTATGGATAGGACATTGGAGGAGGACCCCATTGTTGATGTTGATACTGTGCATTGGGGTTTTGTTCTCTCCAAGGTCTACTAGAAGGGTATGGTTGTTCTTGTGAGACTCCTCCTCCCCTATACATGGCTTGTAGCTCAAGAAAAGTTGGACACTTAGATGTGGGGTGCTCTTGAGTACACAGGCCACAGATTTCTATGACATTTAATGGGCATTCTTTCTCACTGTGCTTCTTTCAACATCTAGGAAAAAAACTTGCTAAAACAACCTCTTCTTCTTGTTTCTTTTTCAGTTTTAGGGTATCTAACTGGTTACTAATTGTGATCAAGATGTCTGTTTTAAAGTTCTCCAATAAGTTTCCTAAATCAATTCTGGTAACAGTCCCTGAGCTTTGTTTTGTATTTCTACTAAAAGAATATCTTGGTCCTTTGCCTGTTTTAGCTTGTCCTCTTAAGTATCTTCTATAGTAGTCTGCAATATCTGCAAAAGGATTTTGGTGCACATTTCCTGAACTTAACAAATTTAAAACTTCTATGCAATCATCTCTAATACCTTTCAAAAATACAGTTCTTACTATAGCTGGGTCTGTGGTGAATAATTTTGATTTCTGATAGTTGTATAATAACCTTTCTAAGTAGTCTTTAGGGCTTTCATCTTCTATTTGTTGCATTTTAAAAATGTCATTTTTAGCATTATCCTTACAATAGTCTTGGTATTTCCGTAAAAATGTGTCTTTCATCTGATCCCAAGAGAGAATTGTATGTTCTCCTAAGCTCATGAACCATCTTAAGGTTGAATCTTTCATTGTGGCAGGGAAGAGCTTAAGTTTTTGGGCATCGTCTAAGTAGTTATAGCTTCTACATAATATGTCAAACTCGAATAAAAATAAGTCTGGATCTTCAGTTGACATACCTCTAAAAGTGAGTAACGATGATAGTGGGATGCTTTTCATGCTGATGTTTCTGGAAATATCCAAGATTGGAAACCCAAAGGTCTCAGTCTCAATGGCTGCATTTCCTTCTTCTTCTGCCATTCCACTGATAGATGGTTCAGAAACTGGATTTTGTGTTTCTCCTAAACATTCAGTTCCTTCAGCAGACTCACGTTCTATCTGTCCCAATGTTGATTCTTTTGTTTTAGGTTCTTTTTCTGGAGCCTCACTGGATCCCCTTGAACTTTCTCCTGGTGGAATTTTTCCTACACCAGTGTTAGTTGAATTAGTGGGGGGGGTGTTTTTTAATCTTTAGAGCTTACAAATCTACCCTTATTATCTCTATATCTATGCATAAAATGGAAATTTGATGCTTAACTAAATTGAAATCCTAATTCTATCTAAAAGGTAAGAAAGCAACTTGGCTTCGAAGAACCCCACTCTAGTGGCCATGTGGTTCTTCACTCATGTCTTAAACATTTTATCCTCCTCCCTCAAGCAGCCTTTAAAATCATTCAAAAACTATGCAAACAATCTAAGCTAAAAATCACTTCCTCCTGTTTGCAACTCCCCAACAACGGCACCAAAATGTTGTGCTACTTATATGATTAGTATAATGCACTCATTAATTATCAATCTAGGATTCGTAATCAACAGAGTTACAAGACACCAGTAAGAAAGGTAATTCTAATGTCATGAGTATAGAACTATTCTAGATTATGCATGCTGGAAACAAAGCACACTAGCAAACCAAAACACACTTTGGTTGTCTTTCAGAAAGAGGCTATCTACTCCATTATGGAACATGAAAGTATGAGATAGAGTTCTTTGATAGATCAACTCTATTATCTAACCCAGAAAGCTAACTATGCAATCACACTTCTGAAAGGGAAATTACACATCAATCATCAAGACATAGCATGGGTAGTTCAATAGTCAATATACTGAGTATGTTGTGGTTCACAATGTGTTGTTGTGAACTTCACTAGATCTCCTTCAAATATGTCTGACTACTATTGCCAACATTCATGTCCATGAAACAAAATCAAATTCATAAAAACAGAAACAGAGAATATGCAAAACAGAGCAAGTAAATATCTCTAAGCAATCATATAATCGAAACCCTAAACTGAACTATATTGCTATCTGAAAGGATCAAAGCTTCAGCTAGTCTAACATTTATACTATTGAAATCAACTACTAGCACTAATCTATAAGGCTGTTGACCTTTGTTGGGTGGTGGGCCCTTGTCGCTTCAATAGGTCAGTGATTAGAGTCTACAGTAAGCTTGCTTTCAATCTACACATTACTCTTACTCAAACTTCAAAACATAGAATTAAACTATGCTAACAACTCAACTCACATTCATTCATAAACGATCAAAACATGGAGATAAATGACGTCCTTCTATTAAACTTCAACTCATAATATGTTCTGCAATATGTAACGCTGCTTCACATGCTGTGTTATGCTAACTCTCTACTCTCCACCATCCTTTCCATGACTATTTAAATAGTCTTAGTCGTGAAACACAAGGAGGTGAAATATTTTAGCAGATCAGTCAATTGTCAAATTTATATATTCGGTTACATATTTTAAGCTTCATCCTCATCACACGAAGTGTATGAGGATGAAGCAATAAACAAACTAGCTTAACATAGTCTTTCTAGAGCTTTGATGATTCTCAAACATCCAACAATTATCTTGGGCACGATCTGGAGCTAAACTTGGTATATTTTGCTTCCTGTATTGGTATCAGGTTGTGACAGGTGAGATTCGATAAATGGTATCGGATCCGAACAGCATGCAAGTGGTTGGTACCGGATCGCGACAGTGAATGGTTCGGTACTGGATCTGAATGGAAGGTGTGCTTGGTACCGGATTCGGACAGTGGCAATCTAGCGCACAAGTACCAGATGGTTGAGTTGATACAGAAATGATAGACTCATCTAGAGGTCAAAGGTTACACGTGGCAATTTAAAACATTAGTACATGAAACATTTAGTCTCCTAGCTCAATAAACCACAAAATGTATGAATTCAATTATACTTTACCTTATGACCTCATCAATGGATAATGGTAGTGTTCTTTGTCATTTATCCAAGCTTAGGTAGGCCAAAAAGGTATAAATGAGGAGTATAATACGGTGGTGGGGATGTCAATTTAGAGGCTCAACAAAGCTCGATCTCGAAAAACCTTCATTTAGGCCCTCAAAATGGCCTCAGAAGTTAAAACTGCTAAAAATAATAAATTGTCAAAATATACAAGGAAAGCATACAAGTGTTACAATATGAGGTTGAACAAAGTTGTGGAAAGAATCAATGTAACAATTGATTAAACAAGTGGACGAGAATTAAAGGAAGAAGGAAATGAAGAAAAAGTAGAAGGGGAATATGAAGAAGATCAAATAGAAGTAGAAGAGCAAGTTCAGCAAGTTCCTCCAAAGACACCTAGAAAACAAGTACAGAACAATCATCCTTCAGATCAGATTATCGGTAACAAAAATACAAGAGTTGAGACTAGAAGAAGAATTTGTTCGCCAGAATAGATGCACCTAACACTCTCATCTACGATTGAACAAGCAGTTTTGAAGAGGCCAGCAAGGATAAATTTTGGAATAAGGCCATGGATGAAGAATTGGATCAAATAGAGAAGAATGGCATTAGGGAATTGGTTCCAAGACCAAAGAATAAGAATGTGATTGGAACAAAGTGGGTATTCCAAAATAAATTGAATGAAGATGGACAAATTACAAGGAACAAAGCTAGATTGGTATGTAAAGGATATGCACAAGTTGAAGGAATCGACTTTCAAGAGACATTTGACCCAGTTTTCATAATGGAAGCAATCTGATTGCTTTTAGCTTATGCATGCTCCAAGAATATTAAGGTGTATCATAAGGACGTGAAATCATCTTTTTTGAATGGGGAACTTGAAGAAGAAGTCTACATTGAACAACCAGAAGGATTTCAGTTGTCAGAGAACACAGATTATGTGTGTAAATTGAATAAGG